>JANRMT010062840.1:57884760-57902575 GCA_026402145.1 Polypterus bichir lapradei | reverse complement strand
CATGATCACTGGGCTCACTGGGCACACTCCCCTCATGATCACTGGGCTCACTTCCCCCTCATAATCACTGGGCTCACTGGGCACACTTCCCCCTCATGATCACTGGGCTCAATGGGCACACTCCCCTCATGATCAATGGGCACACTGGGCACACTCCCCTCATGATCACCTGCCCTGCCCCCTGTGAACTGCTGTCCAAGTCTCCGCTCCTGCACTTTCTCCTCCGTCGCTGTCCGTGGTGCTGAATCCGCCCAGCTGCTGTCCTTCGGCTGCTCTCCGTGGTGCTGAATCCGCGGCTCTTATTCTCTGGACTTTCTCCTGTGCTGCTCTCTGTCTTTGCTCAGGTGAGTCCGCACCTGTCGTATGTATGCCCTCTCACCAAGTGCAGCTTATCTTATTATTTATAGTGGCTCGTCTTTGCCCAGACTCTTCTAATAATACAAAAGCAACACCTGGCATTTCCATGTTCTCTCGGGTTCTAAGTGGGTTTCTCTTGGTGCTCTTCAGCTGCTGACCGCATCCCCAAGATGGGCAAATGCAAATTGTGCCAGTGTGTGCAGGCGGGTGAACTGCAGTCTCCTGTCTTGTGCCCAGCAGTGCCAGGGCGGGCTCATAAAGGTGTGCTGGAGAGACAGTAGGCAGGTAGTGGATGGATTAACAGGACGATGCGTCTCAAATTTATGTTAAGAATATTTACTAGTGCTCACTTTGATCCGCTGCCCGTACAACCAGCTGATGATTTTGTGTGGTCCACGAGGCTCAGTCACGGGCACTGCCATTTATCGTTTTACTTGCATCAGGCCCAGTGCATATGCAGGAATATCCATCATACTCGGGCCTCGACTGGGTGATCCCAAGGGGCGGCTGCCATGATGGCATCACACTGGGCACCTGGATGGCTTCGACCACAGAGAGTTTTCTACCAGGGGATTTCCTCTTCTCCTCTCTTCCTTGCCAGATGGGCTCAATTCACCATCTGCTATCCGGCTGATCCTGAAGTGCTCGCACCTCCTCTGGGCTTTATGCCGAGTGGCAATCAGGGATGTTGGGGATGTCCAGTATGTGAACCTCAAATGGGGGTCCTGTGAGTGATCATCCTGTGTACCCCTCTGGGCTTCAATAAGACAGATGAGGGTCCTGGATGTGCCCATCTTGCAGATCCCCACAAGTTTCAAAATGACAGACAGGAGTCCCAGGACATGTCCTGTTGATATCCCCTTGTAGTCTGGGACCATCCAGTGTACCCCTCAAGACAACTGGGACTTATGTAATCTTGTGGAAGTCAACAAGTCTCAATGAGACACATGGGGGTCCAGGGACACATCCATCATATGCATTCCTCCGGCCTTTGAAAAGACAGACGGGGTGCTGGGAGGAGACAGGGTGCCAGGAGTGTCTGTCCCAAAAGGTGCCTGTTAGAGCGAGCAGTGGTGCCCCTTCGACTGGGGTTCTCCAAGCTGCTAACAAACGTTCAATGCTCTCCTGCCACACTTGTCTGACTCCAAGTTAAAAAGGTGCTTCATAACGTGCAGACTGTCACTGGCCGCTTGCTCCTGCCAGCCCACCGTATGCCACCTCTCCCAGTGCCAGCCTGAAATGAAGACTCAAAGCCCATTCCTGCTGATCAGCCACCTTCCTTCTTGGGGTTCAAGTGCCAGGCCCAGTAGCTGTGTGGAGTTTGCGTGTTCTCGACATGCGGGTAAGTGTGTCCTCAGATGGGCCGGTGCCCGGTTTTCACCCAATGCCCCTGCGGGTCTGAACTGGATTGGTGGTGATCTAATGGATGGCTGAGCTTTTCAAGTCAGTTCATTTCATTTATTTGGACACACAGCATTAATTCAAAGATGCTGGCACTGCCACCTTTGTGTACTTCAAGCACCGTCACAGATCAAAAAGGTGGCCTTTAGAGGACTCAGGGTCCTGGACTGGCATGCAAGTGGCACCCCAAATTGTTGGGTACCCTTGTGGTGGACAAGGTGCCACCCATCGGTGAACTAAGAGGCACACATAAGGCTATGCCCTCATCTCTTGCCCGATGACCGGTCTCAAAGGCTCCATGTTTGCCCTCAGGTCAAGCCATGGTGCCTACACTTTACCAAGCTGGCATTGCACTGGCATCTCTATAATGATGTAAAGAGACACATGAAAAATAAAGATTAGAGCAAAGCTATTAGTTCATGCCCTGTGGCAGGCTGGCATTCCACCCAATGCAGGCACCACCCCCACAGAGCTTTTAAAAATGAGCTCTTTAAAATAAGAACTCAATCTGCTGGGCACTTAAAAGGACAACAGAAAATAAAAACGTTTTAATGATCAAGTGCACCGAAATCAATAGGAAAGTCAATTCAAGTAACAACGAGCTCCGAAACGCATCGCGACCCACGGGAGACGAGTGCCAGGCGTGTGATCTTGACTGGCGCAGCAAACGTTAACACGAGAATATCGTCACCAGCCAGCAGAGTAATTAGATTTGTTACAATCCGAGACGAGTTACGGCCAAAAACGGCCATGCATCAACATTAGGGCAAAAATCAGCGCGCTAAACGGCTCGAGACACACGGGCACCGCGCCGCCGCTTAATGGCCCATGAAATCGGCCAAATGTCAGCGGCGGCCGCACACCCTTCTGCCACTCGCTTAACGGGGGATTAAAAAGGGAGGGTGACATTTACACAAGTGCATCAACCGGGACGACGGGCACCTCCACGCATCCGTCACGAGACCCGGGCACTGCCTGAAGTGCAAAGTCCAAACTCAGCAAAGGTGACCCACACCTCGAGAGTGCCACCTGCTGGCCTGGCGCTGGTCTTCTGGTCACCCCCTGTGACCGGCCACATGGTACTGTCACCTGTAAGCCAGGTGAGCCCGTCGCCCCCTGGTGCCAGCTGTCCCTTTCAGCAGTGAGCCACCCACTGTGTGTTATCACAGGGCATCCTGTTCATGTCTGTGTATCTATGCACGACACAATATAGCGCCTTTCACATCACACGCCGTCACATGTCTGCCATATAGTGCCCTTCATGTGTGTCTGTCTCAGTGCTACAGTGCCTGGCATGTACCCGTACCTCTCTGTCATGTCAAGCTCTCCATCGCACACCTTGTCATACCTGTGGATCCATTAACGCACCTGTCTGTCACATAACACCCTTAAACAGGCATCGTCTATTATATAGTGCCTTTCACATCCAGCTCTCTACCCATCATGTGATGCCAGTCTATTAAAGGCATGCCCCCCCCACCTCGTCATATCTGCCTGTGTACTAATCTACCTGTCTGTCACATAGCGCTGCCTTCTGATGTGTATAGCGCCTTACAGGCCTGTCTGTCTGTCGATCGATTATATAGCGCCTTACAGGCCCATAGTGGCTCATGGGCACGTTTAAGAAAGGAAAGGCGCACAGTGATTAGTCGGAATCGTCAAACTGGCATAATGAGGGTCCTGCTATTGCCAGGCGGCGTCCCCACTGGCTTGGCCACACCCCCGAGGTGGCACCAGCGTGATGTCATCGCAAGCCAGCGGCGCACACTCGGTGACGTCTCCCATTGCCGCGAGTCCCTTTAAAAATTCTTGAATGGCTGCCACTTTTCACTTCCTTCCTGGTCTTCTGCTTTTCTTGGGGTTTCTTTTCACAGCCAGGAAGTTTGGGTCTAAAACTCTGCCCACTCTTTGGTCCGGGTACGCGTGGGCGCAGGGTTGGTTATGGATACCAACAAAGGAGGAGCCCCTGATGCGGGTGGTGGAACCCACGATGTGCCTTGGTGGGCTGTGGAGTGGCACTGAGAGGGCAGTCGTAACTCGTCACAGATAACGTCACATATTCATGAGAAGTGCCAGTCGAGGGACACATGGCCACTGGTCCTATCAAGCTGAGGTGACCGCGGGGTGAGAATGCCACTTGCGTCCCACGGCAGGAAATAAAGGGGGCGAAGGCAGGGAGCTCAGAGGGGGGCCCACCACACCTCAAACCCGGCACTTCCATCGGAATCGAATCCGACATGAATGTCACAGCTCGCTTTCACCAGGGGACCCTTGGTTGGGCCTTACTACCCCTGGCTCAAAGACTGGCACAGCATTTTACACTCACAATGCGCCACAGGCCTTTCCTCCTGCCCTGACATCTCGTCTCTCGGCGGGTTTAAGCCTTTAAAGCGCCACTGGCTGCCATCAGGTTGGGGGCTCCTTTGGTTCATCTTTAAAATTCTCTCTCCGATGGGAGGTGGGCTCCCCAGAATTGTCCATTTCAAGGGCGACTCTCAAACACAAACACACTGTGACCGCAGCCTTGGGGACACAACACGCAGACGGCCTCCCCACACCACAAGTGAGGACGGGGACCCCTCAGACGGGCCCACCACGCAGCACACAAAACACCAGGACAAGACTGAAGGAAACAATCGAAAACGGCAAAATACGCGGGAGTCGGAGCGGAGCCTTCACTCGTCTTCCTCGGAGCGACTCCCGTGTCACGTGACCTCATCGCCGTTCACGTCCTTGTGTGTTTTTGTCCCCGTCTGCTTTTCAAGTCTCACCCTGATTCTTGTCCCCCAGGCTGTCCTTTATTTCTGTCATTTGCTTCTCTTCACCTTCTGCTTTGTTTCTGACGGCCACACAGCGACAGGCCCGGCCGGGCTCTGAGTCGCATCACGAGGGGTTCAGAATCGCGGCCGTGACCTCGTCTGCCCAACCGCCCGTCCTGCGTTACGCTGCGGACGTCTCGCCCTTCCCACCTCAAGTGGACACGCAGGTGTCCTAAAATGAACCAAACAAGGAGGCGGGCGAGCTCATTCAAGGCAAGTCGCCCCCGAAACAGCCAAAGGTCACAACCCGCAGAGTTTGGGGAGCCCCCAAGTGGAACCTCCGAACGCGGCAGACCACCGTCAATCCAATCCAAGTGCCAAGACCCCGAAATGGACCAGGAAAGACAAACGATAAGCCAATCGAGCGCGCCGCCGCGGCTCACCGCTTCACCTCTACGGGGGCGACAAAGACCCCGCAGGACTCCGACAGATGGCACGTAAACGAGATTGGAAATCAAAGCGATGCTAGAAGACCACCCCCGTTAGCCATCAAAGTCACTCGGCTGAAGAAGGAAACCGAAAACAAACAAACAATGAAATGGAGAGGCTGAGCGGAGGGCTGCGGCGGTCCGCAGGGCCAAACATTCGTTCCCGTAAAGACAGACAGCGGAGCGGCTCACGCCCGCCAATGCCAGAGGAACGGGCCGAGGCCCACCAGGGTCTTAAATGGTCCCCCTCGGGCGACTGCGGCGCCGTACAGTTAGACTGAGACCTCAGGGGACACATGGCGTTAATCACCTGACCAGGCAAGCTGGCGCCCTTGGGTCACTCTGGTGGGCCCAGCTGGCACCCTCGGGTCACGGCCCCCACATTCTGTGCACAGCACCAAAGGCTGGAGCCTCCTCAGCCGGCCTGCACAGCGCTGCGGTGCCAACCTTTGACTTGCTCTGCCATTTGTCACTCACTTACCCTTCACCACGAGGATGCCACTGCTGCTCGCTTCCCCAAACTGGTTTCTTGCCACACACGTGTAGCTCCCATCGTCAGCCTTGGTGACATTGGCGATTCTAAGGCTTCCATCTTCTAGAACGCTTATCCTACAGGAGACACAAATAAGACCACCGCTTAGTCAAAGCCAGATAGACTGTAAATGAAGGGTGTGCCCCACACTGGCACCAGTCAAAGCCTTCACTGTGAAGCGGCCCACTGGACTCGCACCTGAATGGCGGCCACCGCAGTGATGTACGCTTGTGACGATGCCCTTTTCTATATGAATGTCATCATTGTCATGGCCTCAGGGGAGATTCCTGGGATTCAATAAGCAGGAGCACAGCAGGCACATAACAGAGAGATGGCAGACTTGAACCCAAGACAAGCAGCCAGCTTGCAGGATTACCAAGGGGAGCCTGGCATGGCTACCCAGCACAGCATCATTCTTAGAGCGCCAAGGCAATGTATACAGCAGAGATATGCCTTGCACCTTGGGGGTGGGCACCACCAATGACATTTGGCCATCCTTGCCCATCTGTTAGTAACTGATGGCACTGCCCTCTTGGGGCTCTTCACGTGTGGCGCACTCATTACACAGCTGTAGTAGCGGTTGCCACTCGTTTCTTTGCTAATCCGTCATAAAACACCACTGGCGCTGGACAAAGCGGCCTGAAGTGGGCAGCAGGGTGGCTTGAGAAGTAAAAGGTGACTCACAGAGAGACAGTGAGGGAAGAAAATGACCCGAACATTAAAGAAACGAGGCATGGCATGGCGAGCAGCGGGCACCTGCTTAAAGCATCACAGATGCCACATTTGCCGAAACTGCCAGCTGCAAAATATTTCAGAGTAATGACAAATGCCCTCATGTGCTGACCGACCCCACATCCACATGCAGCAGAATGAGCGGGCACACTGGGCAGGCCAGCACCTCATTGGCTGCTGCTCCTTCTGCTCGACTCCAAGTTAAGAGATGAAGGCCAAGGAAAGGCGAGGAAGAGTGAGAGCATCTGCTATATAGCGCCTTTCACACCTCCCTCCCTGCTGTATAGCGTCTTTCACACCTCCCTCCCTGCCATATAGCGCCTTTCACACCTCCCTCCCTGCTGTATAGCGCCTGTCCTGGTCAGGCTGTTACCAGCTCCAGTTGCCCCCGACTGGTGGGCTCTCATTAGAGCAGCAGGCAGCGAGGCCTCTGACAAGTGGAGGTGACACGTCTACTTTAAATGAGCAGCAAATGACAAAGTTGGCCGGGGGGCACCTCTGGGGTGAGCGGAAAGGAGAAGCCAAAATGAGTGACACGTGAATGACCCGTGTGTTTGTGTGTGCCACTATAGAGACGTCCCTGTCCTCAGAGACACCAGTCAGGGTTAGGGTTAGGCATGAATGTGTCCACCTGTTACCTTGAAATGTCACCGGGTAAGCCACATTCAAGCAGCATATCTGGAAATGGTGACAGAGGGGCATTGGCCCTGTGACCCTGGGGTGACCAGTGGCTGAAGAGGGGCTCCGTGAGCCGCCGCCATGCGTCCAGCGATTTACAGTACCCGCTGATTACGACGAGTCAATGTTCTGCTGACGCCATCTGCAAGGCGCTCTCTGTCACCATCCGGGCCACCCTGACATGTCACCACAGGATTTGGTTTTCATCAAATTTCGCTGCTATGGGTGTCGACATAAGTGACAGGTCCCGTGACAATTTGCTGCCGCCACAGACAGAACCTGAAAACTGCCCCACTTGAAATCTGAGTCCAGGGTGCCGTGCCAATCGTAGACGCGGAGGGCGTCCTCCAAAAGGCACCTGTGAGGAGCCCGTGACTGCGCTACGACGTCCGGATCTCCAAACACTGGACGAGAGACCTGGCGACAGTCACTTAACTTCAATGCCGATGGTGAAACACGCAAGGCAGGATCAGGTACCCGCTGCTGGGATGTCAGAGGAGGCGAAGCAAAGCCCAAGCGTCTGAACGAAATGACAACCCACGGCAGGTAACGACACAGCAACGGCCCACGGAAAGGCCTAGAAATAACAAGAGCTTGTAGTCCGAGAATACAAAATGGCGTCCGCACCCACCAGACAGTGAAGGCAAAGGCTGCGGGCGGGACGACGAGGAGACGATGGACTGCTTGGCTTCCCTTTGTTTCTGTGATGGCATCGTCACCCGTCAGTCAAGACCAACGGGCTGTGGTGAGGAGAGGAGACCCCTTCTGGAGAGCCCTGAAGACCCCACCCGCCATGCTTACTGCGACTTTCAGGAAACGCCAACTCGAATGCTGGGCTCAGAAGATGCCACCGACTCATACCAGTCTGTCACAAAGAGTGCGCACAGAGTGTTAAAAGAGCCCTTTGGAAATGCGCCATCTTGAAATATCCTTGGACGTAACAGAAGTACAGAACTGAAATCAAATCAAACAAAGACGCTGCCCTTGGAAAGAACTGCGTTGGCACAATTCAAGAGCAGCCCACCGGAGCTCTGAAGCCTGAGTGCGAACTGCTGAGCCGCCGTGTAGCCGACAAGAGTGTGCAGTTTAAACAGTCGACCGGCAGTCAGCAGTGCCAATCCCAAAGATTCAACTCGAGTTGTGCCATGCCAGCCTGGCATCGCCTCACTCAACGCTGTGATTGCTGGGCAGGCTGAAGGTGGCACGTCTTTGTACCCAGAATGCTTTTCAATATTTCACTTCCTGCATAACGACTGCACTGCTCAGGATCGTCGGCCCAAAGTTTCATTTCCTTGGCTGCGCCCAACGCCAGCAGGACGACAGGAAATTAACTGGCAGAGTCAGAAATAATGAAAGGCCCTGAAGTCCAAGTGACAGGAGGAAGAAGGAGGAGGACGCGAGCGTCACTTTCAATGGAGTGCGGACACTGACGGGCAGCAGCAGCTTTATAAATATGACAGGACATCGTCCATCCCTCCTGCCCCCTCATCCTATGCCAGCGGCACCGGGCCCACTCAAGGCCATCATAAACCCTAGGACCCTGGCGCGGCTGCATTCTTCGTTGTTAGCCAATTACGACGGCTAACGGAGCAGATTATAGCGCCTTGACTGAACCGACTTCACTGTTCTTGAAGCAGCAGAAGATGCAAAGCGAGCCAATCAATTGATGAGCCCCCTGACTCCATGGCAGGACGAGGGCACCGCTGTGCCAGTCAGCACATTAAATACGAATGGTGAACGGCATGGCTGGCCTGAAAATGGGGGCCTTTGGTGAAGCCTTTTGAGAGACGCACTGGTTAATTGTTATTGTGACACAGCTGTAGTAAATGGCGCGCTATTTAGTCGTCATCATCATCATCATCATCATGAAGGACAACGCAATTCTAGAAATGTCTGACTCTTCATTTGGGTTTCTGACTCGGTGCGAGTATTTGGGGTTGAGGCCTCTCAGGGGTCCAGCTGCCATCCTGGAGGGCTGCAGGTCTTCCTCTCCTGTCACTTTCTTCATCAGTGACCCGCTGCTGCTGCCAACTGACTTCCTCTCCCTTCATTCTACCTGCCATATTTGTAAGACTCAGTCCAGGGTTGCCAGGTCCTTAAAAAAAGAGCAGCCTGACCCTGACAAAGTGACACACTTGAGTGCGGGGGGTGGCATTGAGAGAGATTTTCAGAAGTGAACAAAGGTGCAAAGGGCGGGGGAGAGGGGGTCCCACTGCTTGAAAAAGACACAGAAGGGAGCCAAAAAAAATCGGTCATTGCTTTAAAAATCAGCCCACCCATGAAAGCCCATTTTCTCCCCCCCAGATGCTGGTGGCACCGACTGCAAACCAAAAGGATGGGCAGCCCAGTCGAGGACTCCAACTCTTAGCAGTTTCACTCCAACCAGTTCCTTAATTAGAATTTGATTCTTGTTGTTAATTAAACCCATTATTGAATTCCACAGCTCGTTGGTGCTCTCATTGTGGCACAGCAGGCATTTCATTTTCCTTTCTTCTCAGATCACCGTTAAAATGGAGAACAACGTTACAGAGACTTTCACCTTATTTTCAGTTCTTACATGGAAGACACCGCTTAGCTGGTCATTTATTGGCTCCGTTTCTAACCCTGTATTGCTGGACCGCTAATTAAGAAAAAAGAAATAATGAAGGGGTCTGAATCTTAAATAGCATGTCAATTACAATGATGGCAAATGAGGTTAATTAGCAGCACAAATTGGACTAGTTAAGCAATTAAGAAAACCTGCCGCCCACCAGGAGGTGAACTGGAGACCCCCGAGTATGCCCTGCCGTGTCTACGGTCCGACTGTCTGGTGGCTCAACACCTGAAGACTTTCAATCTCTGCAGTGCTGACATCGTGTGACATGCTGCGGTAGCCAATGAGGGAGCTGACACTGGGCAGGACTGACCAATGAGTGAGGAGGGAGGCGGGTCTTCATGTGAAAAGCGCCCGCTCACTTGTGCCCACGTCTTTGACGTTTGTGGAAACTCTTCACTTGACAAGAGTTTACCGACAATGCGCACATTTGGGACGCTGCGGGCGTGGGAGGGGCCAGCTGACGCGACTCCGGTGGTCTGACCTTTATCAGTGGGGGTCTCAAGTCTCCATTCAGGCTCTTTATATCACGGATTTTGACATCTCGGCCATCGCTATAAACTCGAGGGGGTAGAGCAATTTGGACAGACTCCCCCCCACGAAGTTAAAGCCACACGACGGCATTTTCACTTTTAACTCTAACCCTGGCATTTACAGAAGCATCTCAAGCCGCACTAAAACGGGCAAAAACACAACTGGCGTAGACTTTTGGCTACGCTGGCATGGACGGAAACAGAAAGAGGGCGCGTCCTCCATGCCAGCTCATGTTTACACACAGAGAACAGCACCAGCGAATATGAGAACCAAAAGGGCGGGCAAGGAGGCGGGGCAGTTGGTGATTTTAACGGGCACAGCTGGCGGTAAACGACCTGCCCTTCCATCATGCGTGCTGCTGCCCCTCCGACTGGTCAAATCGGCGTTTAGTGCAACAAAGAGCAGCACCAGTGCGTCCCATTTGGTCACTCGCTTCACAAACTTTGGACCGTCCATCTGTGCCATCCGCTGCCCGCCTAATCTGTTCTGAGAAACGGAAGGAAATGATTTACTAACACAGAAGTCGCTCTTCATAAGGCGTATTCAAAGGAGGCTGAGGGCACAAAGACCTGTGATTTCTGGGCTCGAGTGCCAACGTGGCGAACTGGGTGGCGCCTGGCACAGCGGGTGACTCACGCGGCTCTGACTGAACTCATCGCAGTATCTCCAAGGTCTCTGCCTTTAATGAAGGAGCAGCACATTGAAATTAGGAATAAGAGACCAACAGAGAGCCGCGAACAGAAAACGAAATCAAAACAGTCGGCCCTCGCTGGCAGCGCGGTGCCCAAGACAAAGGCAACCACAGCCACGCTTCCTGCCACTGCCAGCCCTCTGGTCATTTGTGTTTGTGTCACGCGCTCCTCTGGCGTTTACTCCGCTGCCCTCTGAAAGCCCGGGGGCCCCTAATCGTACCTGGGCACCTCTTTGGGGCCTCGTCAGGTGCCAGGCTCCCCACTGGAGGTCCCGTCATGTCAAGTCTTCACATCACTGGTTTGGTTCTTCTTCGTCTTCTTTGTTCCCCGCTGATTTCTCGAGTGCCCGATTAATACTGACCACGACTGAGGTGCCCTTGCCTTGGGGGGCTCTCGGTCTTCTCACTTCTCCTGCCTGTAATTAGTAAGACGCACTTAACAGATGAGAAACGGGGGCACGACTAAATGCGGCAGAGCGGGCGCCACAGCAAAGTGGGCAGACGAGTCGCACAAGTTAAGTAAATGTCCAGTTGAGTGGCGATGCCCCCCCTTGTGCCAGCCCTGGAGGTCACTTCAACATGGCCACTTCCGAGCACAGCAGCCTTCATCCGACGAGACAATGAAATGCCAAGCAACGGCAGACAAGTGCCAAAGCTGCAGATGGCACCGAGCCCGGCGAGCGTGCCAGCTCTTTTCAAAGCCCGTCACCGTGGAGCGGATCAGCGCTAAGCCGCATCATTTCGTTCGGAATTGAAACCGGTGGGCTTGGATTTGCAGTTGTGGCGCTTAATCTGCGCAGAGAGTTTTGTCACCTGGGCTCAGCACAACGAGCGCGACGCGCCACACAAAGGCTCGAAATGAGAAAGTCATCTGTGTGCCAAGCTGTGCGTCTAATCACCCAGTTAGGAGCCATTCTGGGCCAAGCTGTGCCACCACGCCAAGGAGGGTGTCCAGTGCCCGCCGTCAAGTCAAGACTTATAATCCAGTTAGCTGCCCTCCTCATCGCTCCTGGCAGGGTGGGCCGAGGCGATCTGCTTGACGTTTGTGGATGGGCACTTGAACCGGGGGGCCAGCCGGAGACGCCTGATGATGAAGGCTGCTGGGGGCTGAAGAGTGCCCCCTGCTGTTGTGCTGGTGAGATGGCTGTGGACCAGACAGGGGTGACCAATGTGCACAGAGTGCTGGGGGACGGGGACAACGTGGACTGCTGGGACCGAGTCATGGCTTTCTGCGGTGGTCACCTCACGTTCACTGGACCCAGGGGGTGGTCCTCCCGCATCTCAAACCTACCAAACCCGACTTGGGGTCCTGGGGCCTGCTGGCAAAGGAAGCAAAAGACATCCTGGCAGGGGCATCAGTGCATGCCAAGGCCCACATAAGAACCCTGGGGTGGAGGCCATGCAGGCTAACGAAGGACACGATGAGAACCCATGTGGACGGCTCGAGTGTCTTCTTCATGTCACGTCACATTAGCGGTCAACTTTTAGTCGGCTCTGTGGCCTCCCTCAAAGATGTTCAAGTCAGTCAAACGAGGCCATCGTGTCCCCCTGCTGCTCGCGTTCCTACAAAGTTCTGCTTGAACTTCAGGACTCTCTGGGATTCCCAGCACTCTTTGCCTAAACGCTGTCCCCTTAGTCACCTCCATGACTGGCCGCGCTTCATCAGTTCCTTTGAGATTTCAAAGACCACCATGAGGTCTGGGGGAGGCCCTTTAGTCCCCATGCACAGGGTCATCGTCGTCACACGCAGAGTCCCGTGTCGCTCTGCGGTGACCTGAACTCTAGCGGAGCATCCCTTCACTTTTATTCCACAGCGTATTCTAGAAGCTTCTTGGCATTTTCGTGGCTTCAGCCGATTGGCCGGACCGGGGGGTTTCAAGTTCAGCTCTGGGGACCCCAGTGGCCGTGACATTTCGTTTTAAGCGAGGGATTTCTTTATTTATCTTATTCTGCATTCTAAAAATGTGTGACTTCCATTTATTACAAATGCCCTTTTCGTGCCACACCTCGAGTGGCTTACCTCTGCGGCGTCACCTGCTTGTACCTGGAATCGGGCGACGTGGACACGGGTGCAAATGATTGCTAAAGGGTCTTCAGCGCAAGCCCCCGGGCATCATTCAATAACCTGGCAAGGGACGGCTTTGGACCTCAAACTCCGAGGCTGCGGCCGGTGACACCACAGCGGGACCCTCCGAGCAGCCCACCGCACCTCAGATGTTGTCATGCAGGCTGACACGGGGGCTTTAGTGAGGTCGGGGTCACATACACCGACCGACAGACAGACAGAAATCTGACCTGGCTCAGGCCGAGACCCCCGATCCCACCCGGCGCCTCGTCCGTCCGTGCAGGTGGGCTCTCGACCTGGCTGTGCAGTGCAGGCAGAGGTTTGTTTAAAGGGGGTCTCACACAGAGCGCCGGCCAATTTGACCCCCAAAGGAGGCACGTGGCGGTCCCCTCAAAGGGTCCGCCGAGTGGCCAGGAGGACTAACTGCTGGGCTCTCCGACTTCTTCCCGTTTCAAGGCCCATTTCTGGGGTCTCCGCGGCCTCCCATCCGCCCGTCACTTAAAGCGCCGCATTCTGCCGAGTCAATGGAGACGGCCTCCCCGGGTGACCACATGTGACACAGGCTCACTCCTTCGCCTTGTTAAGGTGGGCTCAGCTGACCTACCTGTGGGGGGGGCTTCTTAATCACTGATGCTATCGGGACGTCGAAGGAAAATAAAACAGCCATGATGAAAAATATGAAATGGCCGAGATGCTTTATCTTCCTAAGCAAGCCTGGGTTATCTCGTCCTCAAAGGCGGCGCGGGGCTGTGACAAACGGGAGCCGCCGGTGTCGCCTGCCAGCTGGAGATTTCAAACCCCGCCGAGACAGAAGGAAACGTCTGCAGCCGCGAGATAAATTGAATCCCCCTTTTAAAATGAATCCCACCGATCTCATTGCAGGAAGTTAGTGACCTTGTCCTTCTCATGAATCACAAATCGAGAGAATTCTGACATGCCAGGCGACGGGCGACACATCCTGGAGGCGGAGCTTAAGGCGCCGTTAACCTGCACGGCACCAAACACGGCGAAGACGAGTTTCAAGATGTTAGATTAGCTAAGGCTCTTCATACGTGCGGAAGGCGTGCCAGGCCGGGGGGACGCGGGCCGGCAAGACCCCGAGAAAGCAGTGCTGGCATGGCAGCGCAGGGAGGCCACCACCAGGGGGCAATAAACCGCCTAAATATGCCAAAGCAAGAATCGCCACCAGCAGGACCAAAGTGCCACACCGTGTGCCAGCAGTGCTTTTGGAGCCCCTTGAAGTCCCCGACTGAGATGACGCTAGGGGTCCGCGCCATCAGGTGCTAAAAGTGGAGGTCACACAGAAGGAGGGGCAGAAACAGATCAAAGAGTGGCGGTTTGCCAGGGCAGCAGACCACCAGTCTGCACCCACAGCAGACTGCGCTGGCTGGCTGGCACTGCCCCTTTATTTACTCTTTTAATTCTCCGTCTGGTCCAGTTTGGCCCCCACCTGTGGAGCTCCAGTCTGGCGCCGCACACCCCCAAGCACACACACACTTGTGAGAAGCGTGTGCCCTGCGTGACTCTCAGGCTGGCACAGATGTCAGTGTTCAGGGAGCACTAAGCGGACCCCCGATTGGAGCAGCGCCGGTGTCACCCCCTGAATTCCAACGTTACAGCAGACCGTGGGATGAGCGCCTGCTGCTCGAAATACAAGTGTGAGTGGGCAAGTAAGGCAGGAGGCCGATGGCAGTACGGTGACGGGCCGAGCGGCGGTGACATCTCCGGCTGAGAGGGGTCCACGCTGAGCGATGGCGGGACGCGGGGGGATTCGGCTGTGGGAGTCGGTTATTAAAACGTCAAACGGGAGCGGCACGCGAGCCCCCCGATGACAGCCAACCTGTCACCCGGGCGATGCGTATCCGGTCAGCACGGCGAGTTTATCAGCTGCTGGCACAGAGGGCCGCCGGGTGGATCGCCGCGGGTTTCCTTTAATCACAAATTGCGCTCTCACTTTATTTCTTCAGCTGATATTCATCTTCGAGTCCCGCGCTGAGGTATCCTTCAAGGAACAAAGAGCAGACACGTGTTCAAAAGACACCGGCGCAGCGAGCAAGATGGATTACCCGCGCCGCGCTGGCGGACCCTTACTTTGAAAAATGATATCGGCCGCCGTCTCGCAGATAAAAATAATCCCAACGAGCGGAACACATGGAGTCCTAATCTTAACAGACATCGGCAAATTCACTTTCGTTTAGGGTTAAGATTTATTCTCGTTAAGGCGCAGCCTCCTTCTTTACCCTCTCGGCCTGGCATTCTGGGGACTCGCAGCTTCGAAGGGCACCAAACTCCGCCATGCGCAGGACGGGCACACCAGACTGGACTGCACTCGGTAATTCAGTGGGCACAGGCATCAGATACGGGCAGCACACACTCGCCAGGCCCGTCTAATAAAGGGTGGGCAGAGGGCCCCTTTGTAAGAAGCGACCAGGAGATGAGCGAGCAGCAGAGAGCTGGGCACACCCTCATCCCAAAATGAGCTCAGCCAAAGTGCTGCAGCGCCACCTTCTGTCTGCTGTGGTGAGGAGGTCACCCATCACAAGGTCCAAGTCACAGAATCACAGACAGCCAATCACGCCACCACCAAGATGGCCGCCAAAATGGAACGTGACCTCACCAAAATGGCGGCCAAAACTGGGAAAACAAAAACATAAATAAAATAAAAGCCAAATGTTAAGATTCCAATGACAGACACCAACATGACACTTGACCACCATGGCAGCACCATGGCAGACCACACTCGGCCCCTGCTCTCGTCATAACTGCCCTTTGGCAGGCTCTGGGTACGTGGCGAGGGTCCCATTACTGACCTTACTCTGGGCTTCACATCATGCGGACACCTACTGCCATGCAGCCCCGCCCACCCCGCTGCCCCTCAAGTGCCTTATTCACATAACCCCAACCACCCTACTGCCAATCAGACAGAGAGCTCCGCCCTCCCTTTTGTCCCTCATGGGTCACGATGGGAGGAGTTATGGGTGTGAGGGGCACACCTACACACCCTACTAAGGCTTATTATGCCCCACCCTTTATGCTGCCAGTCAAACACATAGCCCCACCCACTCATGCATTTAGCCTCATTCCTTAAGTGCCAGGCCCTGTCTGTGTTGCTGCCACTCGGGCACATATGCCCACCCACCACTTTGTCACTCAGTGATGTGGCTCCTCCCACACGGCCACCATATGTTCTACCTGGGCAGGGAGGATCACGAGATGTGACGTCATCAACAGAAGTGTGAAACTAAAAAGTCAATCTGATCGCCACAGACGTCAGAAAGCTGAGGGAGATGAAAAGGCACAGAGCAAGTCCTGCACTCGTCCTTCCCGGACATCTAAACGGCACATACGGTAAGGAATACGGCCATTTATGGGGTCTCTCTGAAGACCTCACGTGATTCGCAGGAATTCTCAAGATGGTGTCACCTTTTAATTCATGTCTTCTTGTTACGCTAGCCGTTTACTGTCACCTGATGACTTTTTATTACAAAGCTCTTTACTTGTTCAAACACAATCCCTAAACTGATGGTACTCGATTAGGTTGTAAGTCGCTTTGGATAAAAGCGTCTGCTGCAACAAATGTCCAGATCGTGACGTCACTGCCAAGAGTTTCCAGAAACTCACTAGAAAAGCCACAAACACACAATAAATTTCGCCAATCGCCACGGCACACAGGTATATAGCCCCGCCCATGATGCTACCAGTCAAGCACATAGTCCCGCCCACCCTGTTGTCACTCATGCATCCAGACCACACCCATCCTGCTACACTGTGTCTTTGTCTGCCCCTCTCCTGTTCTACAGCCACTCAGGGGTATAGCTCCGCCCATCACACGGCTACACAAGCACAGAGCCGCACCCACTCCAGCATGTGGCTCCGCCCAGTCAGCTGTCTCCTACAATCCTTCCAAATGGCCGCTGACCGGTGGGCTTAGGCTGCGCCTTTTTATTTCAGTGGCTGCTCTTTAGGTGGTCTGCTTTGTCACAAAGTGCCGATGTCTTCCGAACACGTCAGGGACCCCTCTCACAATGTGTGATTTTCAGGGGGGGGGTCCAACCCCATCTCCCCCCGTTTTTGGCTTATTGGGGTCCTGCAGTGGATGCCTGCTGCCCCCCCCCCCGGTCACTGCTCACCTTGTTTCTGGGTGTTTTTGCAGTTTTTCTATTTTTTTTTTTTTCCCATCCATGTAAATTAAAGTGCGGAAACTCAGAAAGCAAATGAGACGGAGAGCTGCGATGTGATAAGCGCTCATCAGGAGAGCCCTAAGTGAAGGCGTCTCCCGTTTTATTAATTACGTCCCGTTTCATTTCTGCTGTGCAGAGCGCGATGGCCGCCCCGGGAGCCGTCGGCACGTCTCGAGTGATGAATTTGGAATCCGAGTCGTGATCCTGACTCCAGGGAGGCCATTTTTAATTCGCTCGCATGCTTACATATTGCCAATACCTTCCTGCACGCAAATCTGACGCTCAGCCCTTCACTCATCCGTTTCCCCAAATGCCATTCAGAGCGCGACATGTCTGATGGGCCAGCTGGCAGGAACAGAACCCGTTCACGTGATACTGGCACGCCGGACTTGTTCAGCTGCCCACCGCGCTCAGATCTGACTCAAGGTCCGGGATCCTGTGAGGGGAGTCCACAGATGAGCCCGAGGTGTCACGGGGACCACCAGGACAGCCAAGATGGCCGTTAAAGGGAGCGGACAGTGGAAGTGGCTGAAGATGAAATGGCAGGAGGAGACGAGCCAAAGCAGGCGTCCCACCCGCTCCGCCACCTCGAACTTCTGAGCAGCTCTGTAAACGGGCGCGGATTCTGGAGGGAGCCACCATCTGACACAGGTGCAGTGTGCCATGTGATCTCCATGTCACATGGCTAGCAATGGGCACAGCGCCTTTACGTGGTCCCATTTTACTCTGCACACCTACAGTGACATGCGGCCACAGCGACGCACGGTGACACTCACCTACAGTGACACACAGCTACAGCGACAC
>JANRMT010062840.1:57825820-57874763 GCA_026402145.1 Polypterus bichir lapradei | reverse complement strand
AGAGCGATAGATGTGAAAGGCGCTATATAATAGACAGATAGAGAGAGGGAGAGATGGATGTGAAAGGCGCTATATGAGAGAGAGAGAGAGCGATGGATGTGAAAGGCGCTATATAATGGAGAGCTCAATACATTCCATGCTGTCCTGACAGCAGCACACATTTCCCAGGCAGGTCCCTTTCATGTCCCCCGTCCCCAGTTGTGCCTTTTCTGCTCTTTTTCTTCCGTCCCGTCTGTGCCCCCTTGTTCTTGATCAGTGTTTCTCCCTTGATGCCCACCCTGACCTGTCACACCCTTTTCCATTTATCCCCCCAACACTGATGTTCTTCTCCAAGCGAGGCTTGCTGTACCCCACTTTTGAGTACCACCGCGTAAGTGACAGCTAGGTGACTGACACGCCCGCCTGATCGTCCTTTGGTCCCCATGCCGGCTGTGTGTCACAAGGGGCCGAGAAGCCCCCCAGCCGCGGTCCCCACTCCATCTCCACCCCTGGCGTTTTTATGGCGGCCCCCAATGAAAGTAAAAGTTGAGCTGTCTGCGCGATGGTGACAAATGTCCTGCGGCGGCGTCGCTAATAAACTCGGCGCGGGCGAAATGAAATGCAGGCGATAAGCGCTCTGGCGATGACGCTAAGTGATGGATCTCATCATGTCGTCACATTGTTGTTTAATCCGGTGACACGACAATAAAATGCGAAGCTCCGAAAACGGAGAGTAATGGAGGACATTAGAGTCTGACAGGCTGCAAAACAGAGCGACACGGAGGGGGAGGCGCGGGGCTCAAGTGGGGGCTTCGGCACCACAGGAACGACAGCAAGACGGAGACGAGACCCACCTATGACTCGCAGCTCGGCCGTGGAGTAGATCTCGCCGTACTTGTTTTCAGCCACACACTGGTACATCCCTGAGTCCATGAGGTTCAAGGCGGAGATGGTGAGGACGCCGTTGGTCACCTGAATTCTTTCCTTGGGGAGAAGAAAAAATGAAAAGTCACTTCTGTGAGCAGATCAACAGGGGGAGCCACTGAGAGGGGGCTCATGAAGAAACCTCCATCTGAGGTGACAGCAGAGACCAGAGGAACCACCCAATGAGGGCAGCTGACTCCGCCCCTTCTGCCCCAGCAGGGGCCGCAGACCACCAGATGCAACTCCTACCCACCGAGCCTTGAAGCCACCCACTGCCCCACCTGGCGCCCCTGCTTTCGTTTTAGCGCCTCTTTATTGTCAGGACTCGTGGCTTATTAAAAGATGGCGACCCGGCTGGCACCACCCCCACACCAGCTACCATTTCTTTGGCTGGACTTCGGCCGAGGACACACACGCGCACACATACACTCACACACTCGCGCCCACGGCTGGCCTGCCCGTTTGTCACACGGCGGGTTTCCTGTCACTTCTCCCGTGTCAGGCCGCTCCTCAGCCACACTCCTCCTCTCCTCTCCTCTCCTCCTCCTTCTTCTTTTCTTCTCCTCTGCCGGCTGCTCGGCAGAAGTGGGCGCGCTGCCAAGTGCCTGGTACTGCCAATTTGCTGATCTATTTTATTCCTGTCCTGGGGGAACAGCTTCTGCTTGGGGAACAGACACCATTACAGCCTCCATGCATTTTCGCGTCCTATCATTTATAATAAATTCTGTAATTTCTGTCAGCTGGCGCGCTGCACTTGTTAGAAAGAACAGCACAGCGCAGCTCTGAGGCCCTACAATCAATTAAAGTGCCCGTCGCCATTCTCAAACGCAAACTTTGTACAGCAGCGGGCAGCGCGCCTCACCAGCTGGCAGGCTAATACAAGACGTGTATATAGCGCCTTACACCATGAGCCCAGGAGGCGCACATTACAGGACAGGTACTGCTGACACGTCACCTGGCAGCTTTGGGACTGGAGGGGGCGCTCTCCTTAAAGAAAGGCAAAGTGGCGTTAAACATGGACAGCATCCATAGGTCCTCAGCCAGCAGAGGGTGCCACCTACTGGACGTACATCCTTGAATCTCCAGACAGCTGACCTTCTGAGCTGGCACTCACTTCCTGTCCTCGTCCCCGAGATCTGAAACACCCCCTTGAGCTCTTAGGCGGCCCTGAACCCTTAAGCACGTTTGGGACCAAAGGCGGCTCCCCAACGCCCTGCATGGTCTGCCCGGTGGCACAGTACTCAAATCCCACCACTGGGTTACCCCGATCACGTCACTACCCCTGCCTGTGATCCACTGGGGGAAGAAACACAAAAGAAATGGACTCAGCGGTACCCCTCAATGGAATAAAGGCATCAGTCACATGCCCTACCAATCAAATGGTGCCAGTTCCTCCAACTTACATTAATGCCACTACAGAGAGAGCCCCTGTAACTGTAAGGGTTAAGCAGGTGGCACACTGGCATGGGCTACTGCCTCACTGATCTCAGGATCTCCCTGAATGTCCCCAAAGACCTGCAGATCAGGATATCCTCAAGCTGTGCCCAATGCGAGTGAGGGTCCGCCTGATGCCGCGTTCATGATAGGCTCGGGGCTAAGCACATCGATGAGCCGGACTTAGCCGGTTTGGGGACGTAGGAACCGTATGAATGTATGATGTCCACGGAGGGGCGGATGCCATCCTATCACCAGGCTCCCTGGTGGAGCTGCCACCTATCACCACTGGCATCACTTTGGGCACTGAGAGAAAGCCAACAAGACAGAGGCCCAGTCCGGCAGTGGCCCTAAGCACCGCATGGGCATGCCACCCAGCGCTCCATGACATCGATCGAGTACACTTCTTTGACGTGGCAGACACGCGAGCGCCAGCGGCGCAGGGCAGCGGGCTCAGTTTCCGGAGCCCCATTTCTCTTCATTGCTGCTGGTGCCGCTGTACGTACGCTTAACTGATCAGGCGGAATCCGTCAAGACCACTCGTTGCTTTTCGTTCTCCCACAGCGTGACATCTGTAATTCACTGCCATGGCGGGGGACACCTGAACGGCTGTGGCTTTGCCGAGACGGATGGGAAGTCGGACGAAGACGCCGTCTTAATGAAATTAAAATCCCCCCCAACCCCACCCGACACGAGTCAAAGCTCCGACCCAACGGGAAGCGTGGATGAGCGGCGGGGTTCGCCAGGAGGTCGTGGGCCCGTCCAGGGTACGTTTACGTGGCACCGAGCGGGGCAGACAGCTCCGTGGCGGGCACCCAATGCCTCGTGTCATTCAGAAGTCATTTTCTCACAGCGTCCCTAAAATGTCACCAAACGGTGCACACGTTGCCACAAAGGCTTCACAGAGCGTGTAGTTACGGCTGTCGGGTGCCACCGTGGGTTCACGAGGGGCGCGTCAGTCCTCGCGGTTGGGCATTCCACGTGGACGATTTATTACAATGAATAAGATGGCATGCCTGCTTGGCACTGTTTTCGTGATCTTTTTTTATCTAATTGATTAAAAGCCGCGGTGCTTCTGCGTGACATTTAAGAAGTTTGATGAATTCGTCGACAGGTCTGTAAGGGGGTCCGCTCTTAACAGCTGCAGCCTGATTTGGTCTCCTTTAACATAAAATGCGGATTCACACGCCACTCGCTAATTCAGAGGTAAATAAAATGAATCGGAGAAACAACGGACAAGTCGGGGGCACAGTTACGTGGGTCCGCCTGCAGATGGCGCCAATTAGGTCATCAGTTTTAATTAAAGCCTCCCGCCGTGATTAGACAGCCACTGGTCACATTTCCGTGGGCCTTGGAGTCCACTCGGTCATCAAGGACTGGCCTTGGGCCCCCTGGCAGCAGGCTGGCACTAAAAAGCCCATAAGTGGCGCCGCAGATGAGTCCCCTCAGCAGGTGACGAATGCTCGGACCGCCTTATCCAGCCTCTGGTAACTTACTGAGGACTCTTGTCCTGCTGTTGGGGGGCATTAGATGCCAGTCCACCACACTTAGCTATTTTCTCTTGTGGTGCCAGGGAGTGGGGTGGCATGGTGAATGTTGCCGACTTCTACCACTACTCTCACGCCCACTTTTACTGGCACATGTGCACTTCTGTATGCCTTTGTCATTAGCTTATTTGCCTCCTTGGCACCACAACGAGGGGGTCTACAGTGCTATCATCTCCACAGCCCCTTAAAGCTTCACTAGGACTGCTGACTTTTGACGTAGCGCCCACCCAGTCCTCGATATGCCACTTCTTCCTGCCCTCCACTCTCCACTAGTCTTGTCTCACAGAAGCATCAGTTGAGTGATTACCAAATGGACTTTGATGACTTCAAGTGATGCCCCCTTGCCAGCCTTGACAGTTCTCTACACTCGGCTGGGCTTCACTGCATTGCCATCTTTGGGGCCTTTCACGCGTTTGTTCTGATTCGGCGTCTTTCTTAATCACGGACACACCAGCTAAGATGGCAGAAGTGCCATAACCATGAAGGGAAACAAGGGAGCCAAGTCCAGTCTCCCAGGAAAGAGAGAAAGACCTGCAACTGGCAACAAAGGGACAAGTCGGCATGCCAGTCGATAAGGGTCAGAGCCTCTGGAGGGCACCAAGACCTGCACCTGGTGCTCTGCAAAGGCCATGGGGTGAGGGTGCCAGTATAGGAGAGAGAGAGAAAGAGTGAGTTATGGCAAACAGACTGTGTGCCACCCAGTCTACCCAGCAGAGGGCACAGATACCCACACAGAGTGTGAGACTGGCACAAGGCCTCCTGGCTGCTGGTGCCAGATGGTAAACTTAAGGGACAACCGTCAGAATGGGGCGCTGGCCCCGCCCCTAGCCCCACCCACACACCAGGGATGGGCTGGGGCTCCTCCCATCTTTCTAAGAATGCCGGTGTGGGGACGGCGCTTGGCTTGACAATGGTGCCTTACTAAGACCTTAGCCGAGGACCCCCTCTGCTGGGGGACCTTTGGATTCCTGTTAACGGCGAGAAGCTAAGAGAGGGGCCGGCAGGACCGAAGCCATCCACCGGGGCGCAGCGTTGAGGTTCGTCTCTGCTGCCGGAGTACCCCAGAGGTGCAGGGTCCCCCGGAGTAAGCAGCGCTTTAGTTAAGAGGCTGTGCGTCCTCGTTCTGGTCCGAAGGGACCCCCGGCTCAAACACTCTTTGAAAAGCGAGCTGTGAGCACCGAGAAGGCGGACTTGGAGACGCGCGGCAGCTGGCATCTCTCAGAGGCGCGTCGCTACAAAGGAACGCAGCAAGAGCCGCCGTGCCAGTGCTGCCTTGGGTGAAACTGGCAGCGCTGGCACAGAGTCAAGACGCAATGGGTTCTCCCGCTGGTTCTCCACCCGGTGTCGTTTCCAGGCTTGATTCGGTTCCGTTAGACGCGTGACACTGAAATGTCCCCAAATCTGACAATCATTGCACGGCCTACACAACAACAGGTAAACACAAATAATCAATAAGAAAGAAGAAAGGGAGCGACCCACTGCCACCCAGACACTGGCACAGGCCTCCATGTGACCCACCCCCCATGTCTTTAGGCTGTGACAGGAAAGCTGCAGGGGAGCCCACAAGCACAATCGGAGAACACAGCAGTGAGTGGACCAGGGGTCCGACTCAGGACCGGTGTGGCAGCTAAGGCCCTGGAGCCCAGCATCGAGCTGTCACCTGAGTCACACACAGTCACCAGCCTGTGCTCACCAAATGTGTCACGACAGTCAAACAGGAGTGCCATCGCCAGGCGTCCTTCACTGTGTTTGTTGGCAACCTTCTATTATTAAGTCTACGGCGGGGACTGAACCGTCAATGCCACCCTGCAGTGGCACCGTAAAGCCCGTAAGGCTGACTCTACGCGGCGATGAGAATGAAAACGGCACAAATAGCGGCAGCACCCCGACAGCAGCACTGGCCCCCAGTACCCGAGTGGGCGCGTCTCTCTTACCTCGACCATCTCGAGGGGCTCCCCGTTCTTTAACCACTTGTAGGAGGGCTTTGGCTTCCCGCTGGCCCTGCACTCCCAGGACAGGCCGTCATCGATGGACATGTGGGCATCACTTATTCTCTGGACCCAGTGAGGCTGAGCTGCAAAGAGAAAGAGTAACAGAACAAATAAGAGCCGTGGCGAGGGAGACGGGCAAGGACAGCCATCTCCTCTGCTCGCTTTCTAATCCGGCCGTGCTCTTCAAATGCCTCTACACGGTGCAGGCTGGCACCTCGGCTGGCAGCTGTTTAATACAAGGCTCTTCTCCGGGGGGCCGAGCTGCGCTTCAATAAGTGGCAGGCCATCTTTGATTAACCTTGGCGATTTAACTATGTTAATGTCTAATCATAAAATGTCCGACATATTGTACTTCAAAGACGCTGCGGAGGCTTTGAGTGCTCGTGCCAGGCTGCCAGGAATCAATCCTCAGGGTGGGTGGACATAGAGATGAAACCCTTCATTTTTCCTCTAATCTTTTTACGTCCATAAAGCTGTCAGTGTTCAGAAGTGAAGCTCCTGCCTCTTCACAGAGGGTCACGTCAAACTCAAAGGAGCGCGTGGCACAGCTGATCAGGCTGCCCGTTCGCCCCTCAGCTCACCGTTTTATTACTCAGGCATGAAATGTGGCCTTGTGGTTAAAGAAGTGCACTTTAAAACCGTCTTGGGAACTGCGACGCCAGGAGACCCCTTCACCTGCCTGGGGAGCACCAAGGTTACACAAACGGGCACAGAAAGGCACTGTAGAAAATAGAGGCTGAATGGGCGCTTCACTGCTACAGGAGCATTAAGGCTGGCACAGTGGCCTGGAAACACAAGGCTGCCCGTTGGCTCCTCACCTGTGTGTGGCTCAGTCCACCATTACGGCGCTAAACTAAAATAAGTGACAATGTGATGTAAAGTAATAGGACATTATTAAGGCTGCCCGCCACCCCGCAGTGCTCCATGTGCCCCCGGTGTGCCCCTTCACCAGCCTGTGCACCACTTACAGATGTGCTGAGAGTCACAAAGTCAGCTTTACTGCACACACACACTCTTGAAATGAGCCAGCTGGTGAGTATCTGATTGAGGTCAGAGACCGCCTGTATTGTAGGCCTGGGCTTATATAGCGCCTTGACATGATGACCGCTATTGGGAGGTCACACATAATTGGGCCCGATTTGCATATCGCAGTGAAGTGCCAGTTCCATATTTGGACTTCTTGGTGCGACGGCACTGTCCTCTATGTTGACAGATCTCTGCCTGCAGTGCGCCACCTAGTGGGCTCCTCCTGAAAGTGCCTACCTGGCAGAGTCCCCACTCACAGCGTGTCAGGGAGCTAACTTCACGTCTCTTTTAGATCTTCTGGGTGCATTCAGGATGGCACCTCTGGCCCCAAACCCGCAGCGCCTGTTGCTTCTTCATCAGACCTCCTTTACTGTGGGGGCTGAGAGGAGCAACACATAAAGAATCAAAAATTCATGAAATCAAAACGAATGGCGGCGCCTGGCACAGACTCATCAGCGATGCCCGCCCGTGTGAACCGGCACAAACCGCCTTGGCCATCCGCGTCACGGGCAGCTTCTAACAGAGACATGCAGGTTCAGAATGAAACGCTGATTAAAGAAGTAATTCCCCTGCAATTTTATGGATTTTATTTTCTCCTAAATTGTCCTTGGAAGATGATGCAGAAAAAATAAATAAATAAATAAAATAAATAAAATAAGTCAGACATTTACAGGTTTCAAGACAATAAATCCTGGCGAACGTGCGCCGCTTTCCTTATTTGTTTTTATTATCTTGGAAATCGTGCCATTAAGAATACAGCAGTGCCCGTCTTTTTACAGGCAGGCCACGGTGATGGGCACTTGGGTGGCACCACTTGGACCTGTGAGCCACGGCTACAGGGTCCAATGACGTGTTGGGTATTCTGCCCAGGGTGCCAGCATGCCAAGGATGATAGAAAAGTTAACTGTCAATTTAAAACTCACAAGTCGTCATTAAAGGATGGGCCTGTCAGTGTGGCAGGGTGGGCATGGCCCCCTGAGGCTCCCCTGTATTAATGGGTTCACTACTATATAGTGCCTTACACATCTATGTATCTATCTAGCTTCTCCCCTCGCCCCTCTCTCTTTGCCCACTCTCACAGTCACAGTAAAGGAATTGGGAATTGTCATTTTGTGAGGGACGGAGGGTGGCTTTGAGTGTCCCCTCCACGGCTGCAGGGGCACGCTCTGCCACCCAGAGACCCCCTTAGCAGACAGCTGAATACAGAGTCTGAGAACAGATACCCTCAAGCACAGACAAGGTGTCATGGCAGCAGTGCCACTCCAGTACACTCGCCCACGTGAGCCAGCAGTGCCACCCATAATCATCATCAACGTGCTTCACATAAGTGCGCCAACATGGCAAGCAAAATCTGAGGATGACGAGAGAAGTGAGAGGCCAAAGCGACGGGTCGAGGGGTCCGTCACGCCAACCTCAGCACAAGCCGCAGACAGCCAATAAAAACGGAGGGAAGTGCGCCTTTGAGGGGAAGAAACGCTAAACGAGCCCGGGGGCCTCCCACCAGGCCTCGTCAGCAGGGGGCGGGCAGGCAGACACGGGTGTGTGGGTGGGTGCGCGTGTGCCCCCTTTGGGTCGCGGCTCCTCTCCTGAGGGGAGACACAAGTCAGCCGCTCCGATGTGATTACGATGAGGTCATGAAGCTGGCGCTCGGCCCACCACGAGCTCCTAGTTAACGCACCTCATTAGGAGGAGGAGGAGGAGGTCCATACTTCAAGCAGCAAACTCTCCCGCCATTCCACATTTAGCAGGAGTCGGTGGTCACGGAGTGGAGCCCCCCAAACGACACGCTCGGCTTGAGGCGCAGCTCATCAAATGAACTTACGGTTTAATTATCGGGGGCCCGAGTCGCTGAGGACTGCAGGATTCAAATGAGTGCCCCTCTTAAACGCTGATTGAGCTGGCCGCCCGAGTCATCTGGTGGGCTCTGGGTTGAGCACAAGTCGGACCCCTCAGACCACATCTTGGCAGGACCCTTCACGTGACGCTGGGCAAATTGCCTTTTGCTTCTTGTGCCCACCCAGGGCCAGTGAATGTAGGAGCCCAAATGGAGTTTCGGGGGGGGGGGGGGCATTGGTGCATGCCCCTTTAGCTACCAAAATGGTGCCCCCTTGGTGTCCACAGTGCACTTTCAGTATTATTAGACTCCGAGGACCACCAGACTGTCCTTAGTGTGTGCCCCATAGTATGACACATCGGGTCTCCTTCCCTGCCACTCTTCCACAAAGGCCCTGTGCCATGGAGACTGCTGAGCCCTGGATGCCCGCTCCAGTTGGCATCTTGATGTTTGATTTCATTTTTTCCCCCAGCTGTGTTACTTTAAAGCAAATCATTCTTATGAAATTCCGGAGTAACAAATGGCAGTGCCAATCGGCTGGTGGCGCCACGTGTCAGCACAGCTCCCAGCGTTGAGTGGTCTCATGTGGGCGCTTGAGGACCCCTGCACGTCCCCCCCATTACTATACCACCTTAACCCAGAAAAGAGTGCAGCCCCGAAGAAGACCCCTTGGAGTCTTCTGCTTTGAGACCCCAAAACACGACAGTCTATACACGGTAAGGCCAGGCCGCCATCTGCGATGATGAAGTGCAGCTTACACGACAATGGCAGCCGGACCGAGTCGCAGGGGCCAAACCGGAGGGGGCGATGCCAGGGAGCGAAACTGAACCTGTGACTGCGGAGCAGAAAATCGAATGTGAAATCTGCACCTCCAGCTGTTTGAGAAATGTGCTGGTCTTTTATCAATCAGAAGATCAGCAGCTCGTCACCCTGGAGTCGACTTCCTATAGCGGGCACCCTTCAAGCAGAGAAACGGCGGGCAGAGTGGCGCAGGCCCAGGCCCACCTAATGAAACAAACGTGGAAACGAGACGCACATTACAAGGGCGTGGAAATAACAACGCTGTTTCATTCCTTATCTTTTTAAATGAGGATTAAGGGTGGCGGTGCGGCGCGGCGCGGCGCTGGTGTGGCACTGGCGCTGAGGAACCCGCCAGGTTGCAGGTAACAATTCCATTTATCTTTTTTCCTCTACTTACAAAATGAATTGGCTAAGCTAAATACACAGCCAGCAATAGCCAAATAAAATATGGCCGCAATCCACTTTTCATTAGGGGGACTTTTTCCATCTATTCCCCCTTTTATATGATCATAAATTTCCTCCCAGAATTTCTGTTTCCGCACAAGCCAAAAGCAAATTGAATTTCAAGTAAAAGCCGTCTCTGCAAGAGTAGCCAAGTGCGAGCGTGAAGGGAACAAAACTATTAATATTTTCAATAATATTAGCACTAAATCCTGTTCAATATCGGAGAAAAACGAGCCGATTGGAGGAGTCGCCCGCCGCTGGCCTACCAGGTCGGGGGGAGGTGCCAGCGGGGCCTGGCTAGACTGGCACAGGCCCGTCAACCTAAGTCGTGATGGGGGATAAGAAGCAGAGGAGCGAGAAGAAAGACGCGGGGAGAACACGAAGACGGCACACAACGCGGAGCGAGAGACGCGACTTTCAGGCTCTGACACGGGGGGCACAGCGTCACTTCCAGGGCCCACCATCCCTGCTTGCTCCGCTCAGGCAAAGCCTGAAAGAACCAGGCAGGAAAGGCGTTTCGTTTTGAACACGGAGACAGACGTGGAAGTACGAGATCAACTTCAGAAGCGGTGGGAAACCAAACGGCTCTCCTCAGAGGACGAGTGCGGACTCAAACGACTGGAATGTGCCGACAGTTAAAGATGAGCGGAGTACACTTGGGGGTAAAGGACACGGGGAGGTGACGTCCAATGAGGACGTGAAGGGACGGGTGACTCTTGGCCTCCGTGTCTCTACGCCACTTCAGAAATCAGGAGGTGAATTGAAACCAACTGGGGGGGACAGCAACACGAGAAAAGCCAAAGAACACGCGAGCGCCCGGAGCCAACCCCAAAACTCGCCAACTGGAAATAAAGAATTGATCTCCAGTCCGGGACCCTCCCATGAACCTCCTTCCTCTTTTGAGAACGAGTGAGTGGTGTTGCAATGGGTATTGAGATGGGACTTTGCTATGCCAACTTATCTGTTGGCTGGGTGGCACAGCATTTCACTTCTTCATTCCTAGGCTTTGTACCACAACTGGTCCAACTGCTGCCACCTGCTACAGACTCTACCAGGACTGTCCAGGACTCCAGCGCTCCAATGCCCCCCCACTCCCTGGCATACTGAAAGCTCTCGACTTCTGCTCCTTGGATGTCATGTTGTGGCATAACATCCACTCTGAGCGGAGCCGCAGTGCTGACACCCAAGTCCTGGTGGTCCTGCCAGTCCACTCTTTACCTCAGGTCACAGTTTTCATTTTATCCTTGCCTTGATTTCCTCCTCATCCTCGGCTCACTTCACAGAGGTCAGCCACATTCCTCACCAGGGCACTGCGTCACTAACCGCACCCTTGGAGCCGGACCCTCTGCTAAATTCAACATTAAACAGCGGGCCTCTTCTCCTAGAGTGTGTGCCTGTCCACCCGTCGTTCCTGCCCTGCGCCCGGTACTTGTTGGCATACACTCCTCATGCCCCGAGACCCTCCTCTGGGTAAGCAGGTTTGGAAGACAGATGGATGGACGGACTCTGAACTAGAAGATGGCACCTCAAATAAGCAGAAAACCTGGCAAAGTGGAGAGAATCCCAGTGATGACGAAGATCTTAAAAGTGGAGATGAAGCCTCACACACACACACACACACGTCCTCCATGTCACCAGTTCAACAAAGCCCCGTGTCACTGCCAGGTGTCAGGCCTTCATCACTTGCTGTCATTTGCCCCCCATATCTGCTTCATTCTGTTATTAGGCCACAATTAAGCAAACAAACTCCGCGGAAAGAAAAGGTGAAACAAGAAGAAAAGAACAAAATGGTCACATGACGTGGCCCCGCCCACTCCGCCAAACCGACAAATCAGTGAGTCTAAGGGCTTAACGGAGGGTTCGGCGCCGAGCTGCACTAACGCCTTCCACAGACCACCCACTCGCTCTGCCAGGACTTAGAAAGACGTGAAGACAGAGGCGAGAAACCAGCGTGGCAACACAAAACAAACGCCTGTAACCAGAGGCGCCGAGCCACACGAGTCACACGGGCGATGACAAAACAGACTGGCAGCGCCCATCACAGGGCCGGACGATGACACGGGTGATCGCGAGGACCGTGTGACCGTCACGCCACGCCTTCGGAAAGGGTGACAGGACGCTACGCAAAGGGACGGCGAATGCGGAGGCAGACAAAGGCGCTATAAGTGACAAGATGCCCCCAGGCCTCCCGGTGGTCTCAGACTTCAGCTTGGCCCCTTAAGCAGACCTTTTCTTCATTCCTTTCTTTTGTAAATTACCGGAGGTCTGAGTCGACTTTGACTTATGAATGGACTTTGTTTTGTTTTGGGGGGCCTGGGGTTTTGGTTCCCCCCTCCTTAACCTTTGCAGATGTGTCGAGTTTGGGGCTCGGCCGCCTTGGAGTGGCGAGGCCTACGTATGCCAGGTCCGCGGGCCCACAGGGCAGGAGGAAGTGGCCGTCACCTCGGGCATCTTCAGATCTTGAGGACATCTCAGGAAGGTTCAGCGACTTGACGGGCCAGAAAAGTGTCTCTCGGTGAGATGTGGAAGGAACGGGGGGCTCCGGGCACCGCAGGGCGGTAAACTGTGTGTGTGTGAGAGAGACCACCATGCCCAGCTCAACGTCTCAGCATAGCGACGCTTAAGACATAAGAGATATGAACAGGCCGAGGCGCGAGCAATTCTTCTCCCGACGTTCACATTTGTGTAGATTTAATTCCAAATCAAGCAAATTTATCAAGAACTTTTAAAGGGGAAAAATATTGAGATTAATTACTGCAAGCGATCATTAATATCAGGTCAAGGATTATAAACGAGCAAATTAGAGCCCAAAATGTGACCTCACGCTCGCCAAAACGCATAAATGTCTAGCTGGGGGATATCATTTAATGGGCCACACATCTCCGAGTCGGGAAGAAGAAATAAATAAGCGGATGGAATCGTGACGCGCAGAGTGAGTTATGGCATCCCGTGCCCCGCAGACTATAAGTTAGAGCAGGGAGACGGAGATTTAGGATCGGGGGGGTTTTCAGGTCAAGTCAGCCAGACTTCACAGCGGCCTCTGTGGGCCTTTCAGGTCCGTCATGTCGCTAATCCTGTCCTCCCACATCCGGAGCTGGGGGTCTGCCGCAGTCCCTGGGGGCTCATCTGCCCCGTGTGTACCAGTTCTCTGGCTCAGCTGGGTCGCCCCTCGGACGTTCAGCTGGTTACCGTATAAAGATTACATATCCTCCCCTGGCCGCGGTGGGCCCGTCTGGAGGTGGTCTTGGGACTCTGTCTCTGTTTGTGGACCTTTGCTAACACACACAGCCCCCCGTCGTGCAGTCGCTGAGCGCACATCTTTGAGCTTTGGGTCTCGTTCTTTGACTCTCTGGTGGCTGTAGAAGACGGACAATTCGGATCTCCAGCTCCACCACTTTGTGTCCTTGGCCTTTCACCTGCTGACACTAATGACGCTGCAGAGGTGACGGCAAGTGCTGTACGGGTCAAAGGTCGCCACTCGATAAGCGCAAAGGATGCCGAATGGAGAATAGAAAGGCACAATATTGGCAGAAAGGAAATCTGCGCCCCACAGGCGACAGCAATGTGGCCGAACACGAGATTACGAGATCAATAAAGTGTTAGAGCCTCGCAAGATTTCATTACCGCCGAGTAACGAAACGCACAGCAAAGACGGAAACAGAAAACATGCCAGCGACGCACATCCTCAGCGAGGGCGTCTGAGATGCCGCAGGGCAACCCAGGGGGCTGTCATCCATCGCTGCGCGGGACCACCTGCACCGGGACACGCCACCCTCGGGAGGATCTGCTGGTGGGACGGGACCCGCGGACGGTCATCGGCCTTTGTGTCTTTCCTGTTGCTTGTCTGCCACCATTTTGAGACTCCAGACGTCAGGGCAGCTACCTGTGTTGTTAGAGGCGTGTCCTCAGAGGTCGTGACCCTAAAGTGATGATGTCACCCGTCCCGTTGCGAGACACTCAATTTAAAAAGCTCTGTCACTTTCGACTTGCTAGGGTTAGGGTTAGGGTTAGAGTCCTCCATTTTGGGCCCCTGCTCTCGAACCTTTCCCTGTCCAACATGTCCGCCTCTCTCTTCGAGTGTGACGAAGGTCCGTGACTTCTGTCCTTTGGCCTTTCATCTGAGAGGAATTGAGGCCGACGGTGGTCAGATGAAGGAGCAGAACCACAATGAGGGGCAGTGAAAGTCGAGTTAATCCGCAGTGCGTGGTGAGGACATTGAGCAGCATGCCACCTCCGATACGGGAAGACACGACGCCAATGACTCAAAGCGAGGACAAAAGCTGAGAACCGAGACGACGTCACGCCGCCCTGTCAGTTCGTCACCACCCGATGAAGAGCAGGCAGAATGGACACATCGTGGCACAGTGCAGATGCCCTCTCCTGCCACTCCCACCCAGGCAGGCGTACCTGAAAGGCCAAGAAGCCCCCAAACAGCTCGTTTACTTCTGTATAGCATCCTGCACCGGCCCAAAGATACGTGACCGGGGTCGTGTCCCGCCAGCAGGTGGCCCCTTGACTCACACACACACACACACACACCAGCTAACCCAACCTACGCGGGCGGAGGACCCTCTTGACCCACACAAACGCACAGCAAAATGGAGCCAACGTCTGTCTGATCAGCGCACGGCCGTCACCGTGGGCCGCTCTGAGTGACGAAGCCCGTGACAGAGCGCTATATAAGAGCGAAGCGAAGTCTGCTCCCGCGGCGCTTTACAGCGTGCTGCGCAGCCAGGCCAGGCGGCATTCGGCGTCGCTTAGCAACAGCCACCACTATGACCATCACGCCAGGCTCACCTGACAATGGCTGTCAAGATCAAGAGACGCAGGCGACGAGAAGATGAAACTCAACGGAGGCTCCCAAGGCCTCCTTCAAGTGAAGAACTCGCTGCACTCGGGTGATGAATGCGATGCAAATTATCGGCCCCTCGCAGACGAGCCCTTTGAAAACGACACATTGTGCTCAGGAGTGGGGGGGGGGGGGGCCCCCCGGGACGGGCAGCGATAAGGCGCGCCATTCATTAATCTTGGAGGATGGCGTCACCCGGGGAGAGCACAGCGAGGAGAGGAAGTGAATTTCAGAGCATCGTACGGGCTCGGGACTGTCCGGCGTGTGCCAGCGGCGTGTGCTGCAGAAGAAATGGCAGGGGTGGCACGTGGCATCCTTTAAGCAGAACCTGCCATCTCTCTGGACGTCTGCACAAGGCCACCGCTCATTGGCTGTCTAGTCGGCCCTCAGTCTGGTGGCACACGTCATTTTTGACGGCCCTGGCGGAGGACGCAGACATTTAGGACAGAGGTGACACAGAGCTAAGCACCGTCACGGTGGGACACACGTGCTCAGACACGTCTTGGGACCACTTCACACTCGGGTCTGGCCTCCAGAAATACTCCCTGCAGCGAGGTGGCCCCCTGCTGGTTCATCTTCTGTAAAGACAGAAACTGCCCTTAGGGGGTGTGACGATAGTGAGGGGCTTCCCGAGTAGGGAGTAATGAGAGTGCCAGGGCACATCCCATAATAACACTGGGTGGAGAAGGGGAGGAGATGGAGACGTGCGGACCACTCCTCCGAGCACTCATCATGCAGGCACCACCATTGTCCAGCAGACACAAAACATCCGAGGACAGCGAGAGGACAGGCGGCCGTTCCTGGGAACACCCTGTTTGAGCCCACCTGACCCTGGCATGTTGTCCCGTGAGGAGACCCCCTGAAGTCTGGCTTGGGCCACCTCTGCAGTGTGTCCCCATTGTACAAACGTCACCCCACACATAAGGGGTGGAAGAAAGTGGAATCGGCCGGACAGGCGCGGGGTCCACGAGAGCAATGGCTGCCATTCGTAATTAGGTGGGCTCATTGGCAGGGGACCCCTTAATGTGTCTTTCCATGGGAGGCCTTTGCTAGTCGTGTATTCTGATTGGTTTGACAGAAGAGCTATAAGACCCAGACCGATGTGAAAGGCGCTATATAACAGCAGACAGACGTATAGCTGTGGAAGGCACAAGAAACTCGATAAGACAGATCAACAGATAAAGAGTGAAGACCCCGTGTGAGAGACGGACCCTCGCCTTCGTGTCCACAGTCTGTCTCTGGTTTCCTGCAGACACAGCGTTGGAAAGGCGCTATATAAGTAGACGTGCGAGGCATGCATGCCCCCGTTAGTCAGACAGACAGACCCTCACCTCGGCCCCCCCGTCTCGCCTTTGATGTGCCCATTAAGCTGGTGAGCCTCATGTGCCCTCCAATTCGTTGAACAGCTGAATTCCGGTTTTCATGACACACAAAGACAACAAAAAACCGGAAGCCAAAGTCCAAACGTGCTGGCAGGTCGGCCCACCCAGTAAGTATGAAGTCCGCACTGACGAGCGCTAATTAACTGGTAACGGGGTTTAATTGAGTGTTAAAGTGGCGCTGATTGCCCGCTAAGCAGGGCGCCTGTAGTGAGGAGCTGGCCGCGCTCTCCTGCCGAGTCTCTTCCTGGCACCCGCGGCGTGTTAAAGTTTCCTGGTGCCCACATTCCTCACATCAGACATTGTCTTTGGCCTCGCAGTCATTTCAGGTCCTGACAGGAGATTTGAGGAGTCCACGTGGACCCTCTGCCCGCCCCTCTCCCTCCACGAGAGCACAGGGCAGGAGTGACCCCTGGATGTGATGCCAGTCTGGCACCCTCACTCAGAGGAGTCGAATGGGGTGCGATTTGAAGTGGGATGCCAGGCTGAGTGCCAGCCTGGTAAGAGATGACGTCGGGAGACCGGAGACCCTTTCTTTTGAATTATTAAAATGAGGGACTTACCATAAAAAGTCAACTTCCCTCTCGCGACGTTCTTTCCTTTGGAATTTTCTGCAATGCACTCATATAAACCCGCGTCATCCTGCTGGAAAAACGGGATCTCCAACACCCCGCTCTTCTTGGCCGAGTCCACCTTTCTAGGAAAAGGAATTCCGTCGGCTCTCCTCCAGGAGATGGCGGGCACCGGGCTGTGGGGGGCAACAGAGAAGAGGAGAGAGAGCGCGTCATTCTGGGAAGAGTTTGTGAATGTGCGAGACGCGCCACCACTCTACGGCGACATCACTCAACAGCGGATATAGCGCCTTACACATCATCCACAAAAAAATTCAAAACAGGAGCTGAGCCAGCCCCACTCTGCATGAGAGCCGGACCACCGACAACGGGACAAGGCAGAAGTCAGAACAGAACTGGCACACCTGGGCCTGAAAATTAGGATGAGGAGACCCCCCAAGTGGAGTATGTGGGATCAGGAAATGCGGAGGGATGGACAGACAGATAAAGAGAAGGAGAGAAGGAAGGACAGACTGAAGAGATGAGCAAACGGACAGATGGACGAAGGGAAAGATGGGCAGCAGGACAGATGGGGGGGGGGGTCACTAGAGAGAGAGATATGGTCAGGAGGGCACACAAATATGGAAGGACATGAAAGGACAGACGGATAGGCAGACAGATACGCGGATGGACAGGCCAGGGCACAAATAACAGGAAGGACAGAAAGAGGGATGAACGGGCAGACAGGTGGGCATCCCAATAAATGGACGGACGGACAGACAGACGGCCCTGCAGTGCTCCTCGCGCACACCCCACACTCTCAGTATTTCCCGCCGTGTCTGTCCGTCCCTTTCATTTTCCGAGCGTTACAGGGGGCCGCCGTCACCTTTAGGCCCGCGGCACTGCAGAAGCCTTCATTAAAATTCCATTGCACTTTAATAATTAGAGTTTGGGGAGGGCGAGTGAATGCAGAAAAATAAATAAATCAGGGAAGAATTTACGGCGTCCAGATTGTCTGACTGCAGTCGGGATACATAAAAATCATTAGGCGGCAGGCCAAACAGGGCGCTGATTGAGGATGATTAAATGGCTGTAACCTTGGAGAAAAAGATGTGAAGATGGAGATCCTGGCCGAGAGCGGAATACGAGAGTGAGTGCGGCGGCGGCGGCGGGGGCACATTTGCATCTGAGCGGCCACATAATGGCCTACGTGGGCACAAACACCTCGGCTCGGCTCTGGCCGCGCGTTCGGCGTCAATCAGGGAGGGCCTCTCAGATTTACACAGCGTGTCGCGGCTGTGACCCCTCGGCTCGCCGTCCTTTGGATCAATGGGGACTTTAGTGCTCTGAGGCGGGGGACCCCACCTCTCTCAAGCCATCCGAGATGAGCAAGCAGAGCGGCACCCAAGCAAGAAAATCAGTCGGGCGGCTTGTAAGGTAAAGCCACAGCAGGGGCACGGAGAACTGAAGTAGACTGGGTGCCAGGCGGGAAACTGCCCAACGCTGTGCCCACACACCCAGATGGTCACTTCGTAATGGCCAACCAACCAAACCTGCATGAGGGAGACAAGGAGGAAAACCCAGAACACAGAAGGGGCACCAGCGCCAGGCTTGGAGGAGGCCATAAAACCCCAGGGCAGCAGCACGGGCAGGTGGCGCACAACAAACCACCTGCAGAGGCCCCCCTGGGAGTCTCCTGGGTTAGGCAGGAGTTGGGGTGTCCAGAAAGGACGCCCAGTGGGCTGCAGGGGCCCCAGAATGAGCCTCCCAGCCTCCTTGGCGTGAAGCTTTAACCCTCAGGAAAACGAAAACTTGTTATTACGGGTCAGGCAGAGAAACGCGAAGGCAAACACGGCTAGGGTGGTCCGTCAAGTGTCCACCGCTGTACTGATGCAGAGCCCCACCTCACAAGCGGGACAGCAGACGCCCATTTCTCTGCCCACTTCTCAGAGACAGTAGAATGGCAGCGCCTGACCCCCACCATCGACGTGCCCCTCGTGCTCTTGTGGGCTCCCACAGTGCCAGTCATAGCCACTTGCACATTTGCCCCCTCACTGAATTCTGAACAGTGCTTAGGGGGCAGACGTCTTCCTCGTCCTTCCACTTGATCGTTGTGCCACGCTGAAGCTCCACGTGACGGAATTGGCCAGGCACATCTCGGCGGTCCGGGCGTCCACTGCCGTATCTGTCAGTTTCGTGGTCCGATGACCAATCCGCGCTGTCATCGCGCTCGCAGTTTGTTCTAAAATGAGGCCCCACCCCACTTATGCATATTCACGACTGTGGAGCTTGGAGGCGGAGGCTGTGTTGGAGCTGAGCAGGGAGTGACTCGTTGGGGATGTCACACTACGTGACCTGACCGGGTGTGACAGGCCACGACTCGCTAGACTGGAGCAGATGAAGGCTATGGGGGCTCCAGTCGTCATCCTCGTCCCTCTTCAAGCCGCGCATCAGCGTTGCAGCAAAACTGAAGGCGCCAGCCTGCGCCAGGCCCACGCGGACAGGATGCCAGCCTGCCCCTCGGAGTCGCTTGCTATTTTCAAAGTGGCACAAATGCGCTTCCTGTTTTGCGCCCGCCCTCTAAACAGATTATCTTAATTGCAAGGCTGCTCATTTAATCGGCTCCCTGCTCAAATTAGACGCGAAGCCGAGTGTTACATAACGGGAAGGCGCCAGCGAGAAGGAGTCGTCAGAAGATCCAACTGCAAATATCAACGGGCCTATTTATATCATTAGCAGGGGTGGACGCTGCCAGCGTATTTTTAGCGCCTCTCCTGCTGGCACCTCGCCGTTTCTTGGAAGACGTAAGCGGGAGTCACTTAGGATCTGCCAAGTGCCTGAGGGGCTGCAGGGACAGCTGGGGTCACTCGGTGGACTCTGGGACGCACTGGGAGGTCCCGGCATTCCCAAGGAAGTTGTGTCAGGATGATGAAGTCGTGATAACAAGGGGGTCTTTTCTGACAGCAAAGCGAGACGATTCCCTCATTATTCTGTGACGGCACAGTGCCCTCATTTCGGGTCACGCCCACTTCCATCGTGCTATCATGTGATCGCCGGACGTCTGATCTAGCTTGTCACCACGGTGCTGCTTCCTAAGAGGGTCCAAGTTTCGAAAGGCCGCTTAGCTCATCCCAGCCTCATCTGGGAGGTTCACGTGTTTTTCGGCCCCCCTACTTGTGTTAAGGTTCCACCAGGCCGCTGTCCCGTGACTGGATGTCTTCTCTTCTGATGTATTAATATCACTGCACTGCGTATTTATTTCATATTCTTTCATTGGCTGAGATGAATTCTTCTGTCCGTTGTGTTCTTTATGTGGAGCCAAGGGGGGCGGGGCCACCGGGCACTGCAGCTCCAGACTCCGCCCCCAGGGCCATTTAATGCCCGCTTTCTGTTCTTTGCCTTTGATGTTGCTCTCATGTTTTGGATTCCTGGGTTTGTGGACTTCTAGCTTCCGTTTAAAGCTCTGGATTTGGGATTGGATTGGTTCACGTTCACCCGTTTAGTTCTCCTTCTGTTTCTATCTCTGCCTTTACTTTCTTTCGGACTAAACCTTTAAGTATCAGTGGAGCTTCTTCTTCCTTTATGTTTTATCTCCCTTTGTGGCTATTTTTGACCTGACAGCCTTTGCCCCACTATTGGGCCTGGCAGGCCGTAAGCCTGCCTCTTGAGTTTGGCCGCAGGCGGCACTTTGGCTTTTGAGGCCTTTGCCTCTGCCCCAAAAACACCAAAAACCTTCCCTTAACATTCAAACATCTGCTCAGAATTCAAAAACATCACACAAAGGAAAACACGGACAGGACAAAAGGGAAGAGGAAGCAAACAAATCCAATCCAGAAGTCCACAAATGGCACTGAAAGCCAAAGAACAGAAGATAAAGACAAAGCCAAAGCTTCAGGTCCGGTGGCCCGACCCCCTGGGGTGCCACACTAAGGGTACAAGGAGCAGACTGTAAAGAATGAGCAGGCATACGAGAACCGCAGCAAAAGGATGGCAAATAAATCATCAAAACAATATTCAAAAGAGCAAAGAAATAAAAAGACAGGACTGCCAAGTGGCGGGGGCACACCAAAAGTGCCCAGCAGGAAACGGCGCGTCAAGCGAGCACCACAGCGGCCCTACATACGCCGTTAATAAATGTCAGCAAAAAGAGCCAGGACAGCAGCCACAGAAAGGCAATCTATTGAAACTGTCCTGAGAGGTTCGCCCATTTCAAGTGGCAGCGGTCCAAAAGAGCTGGCGCCAGGGTCACTCCATGTGCCCGCTCAGGCTCTGCTTTTGTTTTAAGCACATGGGTTCAATCACCGCGGCCCATCCAGTGGGGTCGGCCCATTTAACCTCCAGCGCCCTCAAGTGGCCTTCATGCTGCCATGCGGCCCTCGCCCTCGCCTTCTAACAGCCCCCATTAAGTAGGCGGGCGTCCCTCTTTGATGATGGCCACCTCAGCGGGCGAGCCACTCTCGGCATTCTTTGCGTCTTCTTACTTCCTCTTTCAAATGTCACGGTGGTCATTTGAGGAAGCCCACCCCAGCTTCTGAGCTCGTTTGCTGAGCGGCCCTAATGGCCACATGCCCACGTGGTGCCAGCTCCTGCCATTCCCTAATAGCTTTGTTATGCTGCCCTGTCACATAATTATGATTTCTTGCCTTTCTTAGACAGCAATAATAAAACTGCATTGAGATGCGCTTTGGGGGTCTGCGGCACGGAGGGGCTTACTTTGCCACACTCAATCCATTTTAATTTCCAGGGCCGAAATCCAAAAGATGCCCGCCAGAGTTAGTGTCAGGTACTGAAAAAGGCAGCGGCTCACCGAGCTCCTTCATTTTTAGCAGCGGTGTCCTGACATCTCATTTTAATGAACGCCAAGTCGCCGCTCCATCAGTCGACGGCCATTTCAGTCGTCTAATAACAACGACGTGGCGGGCAAGCTGACTGTGTGGTGTCCTACTTCATGAGACACTCCTGCTCTTTGCCAGCAGTAGACTGTAGTGGGCACTCCTGGGCCGTAGTAGTAAGAGGACTACTAATGAGTACAAAACAGAAATTTTTAAGAGTTTATTATAAGGAGAATACGACAGGGAAAGGAAAACGTCACAGACGTCACTGTGGCGATACAGAAAGACCCCCGCCCAATATGTGCCCACTTCATGGTGTTGAAGATTTCATTTGAAATGCATCCATTTGCCAGTATTGCCCATCAGTCTACACTGATAAAGTGAATACCTGTTTTCAAATTTATTAAAAGTCATAAACTGAACATTCAGACCCTTAAATGACTACTTTGTCAAAATCCCTTTGGCAGCAATTCCAGCTTTGAGTGGTCTTGGCTCAGGCTCTACGAGGTCTGCACCCCTGAAATTGGGTAGTTGTGTGCCCTCAGACGCCTGTCCCAAAGCCACTCTGGGTGACTGACTCATCGCCCCCGGCCTGAGGTGGCCTCCTCATTCAGCCGTCACTCAATTCTGACCCCCATAGCATGGCACTGCCACCACCGTGCTTCATCACAGGGACGAGCAGTGCCCGCTCTCCATCGGACGTACGTGGTGACTGCAGTTCTGTGCCCTCCCGCTCTCAGGGTCCAAGCAGGCCACCCTACTATGAAGGCCTGAGTGAGCGATGGCCGTCCCTCAGACAGGATGTCCCCTCTCGGCAGAGGACTTCTGCCCCCTTCTAAGGTACAGAGGTGGCCAGAGGTGGCCATATTGCTAACGTGGCCCCGTCAAAAGGTGACGACTGTGGGAGCGCAGTGCCAACCTCGGAGCGGCCCTTGGCCTTTGCCAAGGTTGTGTGAAGGAGGGCAGTTCACGACTGGAGGGGCTTGCGGCCCCTGCTAAGATACTGAAGCTGCCAGTCAGCCCGGGCCATCGGTGTGTGCGATGAGGATGAGTGACGAGTGAAGGGGACGCAGGCAAGTGTGACGGGGTGCGCGTGTCTGTAAATCGCCGTTACTGCAAGGGGCTTTGGTGAACAGACCACCCAGTTATCAGTTTCCTTCCTTAATGGATGCCTTCATCCCCACGGAATACGAGGTGGGTGTGAATCTTCATCCCTGAGCCCCCCCAGGCCCAGCTCTTTCATAATGTGTAAATGCTCACCTCAGCTCATTAGGCACAGCTTGTGCCATCCAAGGGTCCGGCTTTAAATCACAAAGTGTGAGATGGAGAGCAAACAAACACGCCGTAATAGGAACAAATCGAAAGAGCGGCCCCCCGGCGTCACTGTGTGGTCAAGCATATCCGTCACATTTAAAAGGAGATTACGATTTTCACTTGCGATTAGGCCCGATATCGGGAGTGCACTGAGCAGAATATGAATAGGCATGAAGCCTCACGCCGGCCCACCAGCGGGGAGAGCAGCACGGACCACCGTGAAGTTAAGACATGCAGCCTCACCCTTAAACCACTAAATGGGCCACCCTCTGAGGTGGCAGTCCTGGGTGTGGGTGTCCTCAGGAGGTCCAGTCACCTGTGACGATCACTGCCTGGCACGGCCTCTTCTGCGCGGCTCTCACCCGCCAGCCCCTGGTGATAGGACCCATTCTTTAAGGCCTCTATCTTCTGATGCCACGTAACCCATTTCAATGGACTGACCCTGGCAGCAGGGGGCACAAGGCCATCTCAGGACTTCGATTTTAATGCACAGAAACTTCAGAATTTGAAAACGTCGAATAAAGGAAGTGCTGGCACTCGGGGGCTGGTGTTCCACTGAGGTCCATCTCATCCACCTCAGAATATTAAAAATCTCCGCCGTCTCCACGCCACTCGCGCCGCCCGCCTGCCATATCTTTGTCTCGCTTCCAGCCGTTTTACACAGCATGTCCTTTTACAGATAGAACAAGTGTGGCAAAGCGATTATTTCCATAAAGAGATCGGATGAATCGCCGGCTAATGAACTGCTCCACTTAGGCAGGAGTTTTACGCCGAAAGGGTGAAATGGAAATGGCGTTCCTCCTCCTCCTCCTCTTCTTTCTTCTTCATTTTGTCCTTAAATTACCACGTTCAGTGACAGGTGTCAGTTATTATGGGCGATAATTGAGAGGGCTGCTCGGACAGATTAGCCTTTGATTAATCCCTGGATGAAAGGCTGGGCACCAGCACTGGCGGGTAAGGCGACTGCAGTGGCGCTGCTGCTCAACTCTTAATGCCAGGCGGCTCCGGCTCTTTCCTTCAATTACTTTAAAGGTTTCAGGTGACACTACATGCCAACTGTTGAAAATGCTTTTGGCCACAGACAGTCTGTGTGGTGAGGGCACTGAGCTTGAGGGCAAACCGCACATACGGGGGGCCGCCGTCACTGGTGGTCTGAGAAGGGCAATGAAAGCAAAACAGAGAAATCAGAATAAAATCTGCCAGAACCACCGCCAAGGTCTGAACAAGTCCAGCAGCAAAACCGTGATGGCCTGGTCACCAGGGTCCAAACGGTGGCATCACCCGCATGTCATCCTAAGGGTGGCAATGGATATGCGGGCAGGGCAACCCATGCCAGTGTCAGCTACAACTTCACCTTTACTGAGTTTTCAATGGGTGACTACTACCCACACCATGCCATCCTAAAGTGAAGCCGCTGTCCCTGCCGTCACGTCACACAGGTGACATGTCTGGATTCCAAGGAGAAGATGACACAAGGATACCAGGGCCAGGATTTGACGAGACCTTACTGGCATGTGCTCATCCAAATGCCACTGCTAGTGACCGACAGAGCAGGCGGGCACACGGGTACGGCCAGCGCTTCACAGGGTCCTGCTGGAATAATACAGGGACGGCAACAAGTGTGACACCGCCACTAACCTCACTTCCTTCTCTTCCCTTAGAATGGAGTAGCGGACGCCACCGTAAGACCAATGAGGTCACTTCCTGCTCTGTCAAAGCCACGCCCCCCTCTGACCTCAAGCGTATTTAACCTTCAGGGTCAGCCTCTGAGGAGCACCGAGCTCCACGCCTTCTTGTGACTCCAAAAATGACCACTAGAGGGGGAAACCCCATCAAAAACCCCGGCGAGTCACAACGGGCTACGCAGAATCTTTAGAAATAAAGAGATAAAAAAATTTCAAAAAGCGAAGTCCACGGAGCACAAAACAAGACAAAGAGGAGCCGCCGGAAACTCAAAGCAATCCACGCAAGTGAATTCACCGGGAACCGCCAGGAACTATGGGAAACGTTCGCCTTTATGGGGCTGACGGGCAGACAGGGGTTTCAAATAAAGCGCAATGCAAACAGCAAAGCCAAGCGACGGCAACACAAACAAAAGAATCCGAAATGAAGACAAAAAACAAGGATTTGAACCCCCGGCGGCACAAGGACCCTGGCAGAAACGCGACCCCTTCTGTGCCACCGCGCCAGTGCTTGTTGAAGCACCACACGGGTGTCGCCTTTTCAACCCTACAGACATCAAATGAAAAGGGGCTCAGTCTGGGACCCCAACCCTCAGTCCTGCTTCGGTTTTCTCATTTCACGATGTGAAAGGCGCTATATAAGAGATGAGACAGGCTTCCTGGCCCCTTGTGCTACACGCCGACTGGGGATCGGCTGATATGAAAGGCGCTATACTATACGAGAGGCAGGTGCTTTCTAGCAGACCGTACCGCACAGGTTTAGGGGGTCCAATGCCCCTCTTCCCTTTCTGAGGGTCTCAAAAGGCCTCCTCCTGAAGGCACAGCCAGCAAGTCTGAAAGTTTGATCAAATATCCCCCCATGTCGTGGCTGCTCGCTGACAGAGTAGCGACATTAAGTTAACATCAGGCTCTAAAACCCGCGTGTGCCACTCACGCCGACGACTACGCCAGCTACTTACTTTCCCAGTGCAAAGCATTCCATCTTGACAGTGGATCCTTTGGCCACAGGCACGGACTCCGGAAACTGCACTTCGATCTTGGGCTCGTATTCCCCCATCACTCCTGCAAAGAAAGAAAGGAGGCGCGGTGATGACAGCCAGAGGGGTCTGCTGTGAGGGCACGACAGGACCACCTTCAAATTCACAGAGCCCCGCCCCCGGCCACACCCCTTACAGCCCAGCAAGATTAAAGGGTCTGTCATTTGTAGGGGCCCCCTTAAGTGACTTGGGACCCCAACACCTTGTCCCTTTTGTGACTGCAGCTCCGCCTTGAGGGGCATCTTTAAGGACATGCCATCAGGAGAGGTCTCAACATGCAGGGGGCGCCCCGAGGTCAGTCAGAGCTCCTGCGGACTTTTTGTCAATGGAGGCGTCAAAGTCTCATCCTTGTCGGGACGCTTTCTGACATATCCACAGCCCCACAGTCCAAATCAGGGTCTTAGGGGGCTCTTTCATTTATGGCACCTCTCACAGAGTTCACATCACCAAAGCTTTGTAAAGCAAACAAGAGCTGAATGCCAGGGGTGCCAGTCCACCACAGGGCAGAGGCAAATTAGAGACTCTGGGGGTATGACGGGCACAGAAGGGTCCTGGAGCAGAAGACATACCCGAAGCCTAGACCCGGGCGCCTTTCAAAACGCCCCATTGACAGTCGGCCCACCGAAGCCCCAGACTTCTTTGTCGGATTTCACTCGGCCGGCCCCCCGTGCCACAATGAAACGTGTCATCTATCAAACTCCACAGTTCACCTTCCTTCATAAGTAAATGCAAAGATAAAACACAAACCCTGCGCTGGCACAGCCAGTCCGCCCAAGACCCCATCTTCTACGATTTACAATGCAATTTTTCTTTTATGCTAATTCTCAATAAAATATGAAAATTTAATTATCTTCAATTGCATTTCCTGCCTCTGTTTGTTTGCTCCAGTAAGTGCGTCTATGAATCTTTAATGGCCGCTGAAGCTGCCCGAGTTGGCACGTGCGCCTGGCTCTGCTGTGGCTCGCCGCCAATTTGCAGGTTCAACTTTTCTTCTTTGGTAGTAAATGGCTGCCCGCCTCTGTGCCCACCTTACATGAAGCAACTGAAGTGGCAGCCACTAGTGGGCTCCACTGACCAGATCTCATCTCACTGTGGGCAGGTGGGGTGGCGCAGCGGCTGAGGTGCTGGGCTTCCTGAGGCCCCCCACAGGAGCCATTAAGGGTCCCGGGGCTTTGATCACAAGCTAACACAGTGGCAAGGGCACGTGTTAAAACTGGCTTACTGGGGCAATGGCCTCCTGAGATATGCCCACCCTTACGGCCCCCCTTCATCGTGCTTTTCATTGTCAAAGTAACATCCACATCAAGGTGTTGCCCAGAGCGTCACACTGCCTCTGCCAGCTTACCTTCTTCTCCTGCTGCCATCTCCTACCCTGGTAAAGGACACACACCCACCCAGCCGTCCATAAGCGCTAAAAGACCAGGCCACCTTCTCCCGTTGCGCCACGGTCCAGTTCTGGCACATTGTGGGCACTCTCGATGGTGGACGGGGGGGTCTGCGGCTACGTGGCCAGCTGAGATGCACTGCGTGTCCCGACGCCTTCCTCTCATCGCCAGCCTCAGCAGTTTGTGCTCCAGCAGCTCTTCCGTGGGACTGGACAAGATGGGCACCAGTGAGCCTTAGGTGCCCATGGCCCTGTCGCCGGTTCACCGGTTGCGTATCTGTCGATGACTTTCGGTGGGTCCACTGCTGTTTTGGAGACCCGGTCATTCTGCCATCACAATTGGCCCGTTGTCAAGTCGCTCAGATCACCCAACACGTCACCTCCAAGCACACATTGTTCACCTGCTGCCCAATTAGTGTCACCCCTTGATTGTGATGCGTAAGATCTTCCGTCCCATTTCTGACTTCTGCTCTTGGCGGTTTGATCGTCTCCCACCTTCTGTACCCGCCAAGTGAGCCCCCCTTCCAGTTCCACGCTTTGACCTTCTTCGCAGGACTCACCCACCTACCGTGTGTCGGTGTCTTCCTCTTGTCCTCATTGAGAGGGAACATCGGCCTTCACCGGGTCACCGTCTCAGTTTCTGGCCACTCACCTCACGCTTTCATAAAAAACAGCGGAGCGGCTCACCCTACATGAGAACGGAAACCGCGTTTGCTGCGGCGCGACAGAAGGGTCCTCCATGCTTGGTAAATTTAAAGCCGGTCTGTTTCATTAACTTAGCAGCAGTCGCAGCGAGTTTGTACAAAGCTGACAATTCAACAGATGGCGACAGCCTGAAATTCTCAAGGTCTTCAGTCGAGGGGATCTCCGGCTCTTTAAATTGCCTGCTTGGGGGCGCCGATAATTAGGGAGCAGCAGCAGACGTCAAAGCCCCCACAACAAGGAGGAGACATTAGGAGGTAACGGCCGTGGCCGACCCGTTCCAGTTCTCGAGCGCAGGACCCCAAGAGTTCGCTTTTCACGGCTGTGCGTCGTTTTCTTCCGCCTTCCTGCTGTGAATCTGAATCTTCTTTTCTTCACGACTTCTCTTATTTCCTTCTATCGCTCGCTTCATTTTGGGCCTCCTAATCCTGCAGGCCTGTCAGTCACCCGTCTCCGGGCTCCGCCCCCCAGCTCTGCTTGGATTGCACTGCCAGATTCCTGTTGGTTTGTTCTCCGTGCTCTTTGACGGGCGGAGCCAAAGAGGGCGGCGCTGACCTGAGAGCCGCCCGCCTGCCCGGGGTCCTCTGAGAAGTTTCTGGAGTTTTCTATTTTTACTTTCACTTTTTGGGTAACAAAGCCATGTTTGTTGTGTTTTTATTTCATTTCTTGTGTTTTGCCCCTAAACTTGGGATGCCCATTGGAGCTCAGCCTGGGCTTTTATCAAATGTTAGTAAGGCCGAGGCCTGAAGGACAAGATGTTCTCCTAAACTCACCACGGCAGGCCGCATGTGGATTGGCAGAGGGCACCGGAAAGACCGGATTAACGGACGTGAAGCGCTTTGGGCCCTAGGTGGCATGGAGACTCCTGCTTGGTGCCCCCATTGGCAGTTCCGGATTTTTACACCAACACGCCACAGGTGTGGGTGGCACAGTAACCAACATGACAGGTAACGTCTTGAGATGTAAGTGATGGCCCTGCAGAGTGGCGACGTGTGGCATGTTGATTGGCAGGACTGGGCACTGAACATGTGACTTTATAAGCCAATGCAGCCTCCTCAATCCCAGCTGATGCCCACACGGGCTTCAAGTCCTGCCCAAGCCGCCGCCACTCGGGTGTCTAGCCAAACCCTGCCAGCTGCCACTCAAACCCCTTGCCCTGCCCAGGCAGATGCCATTCAAGCCTACAGCTCTGAGGCAGGTGGACACTGGAGCTGGAGGAGTATGCCAGTCAGACCTATAGGTGGGTGTCCTGCCGACTGTGGTGGGCCAGGCTCGAGAAGAGGGGATCAGTGCTGAACCCGAGGCCATGGCGCTCCTCTGCCTCGCCCTTCCTCCTTTCTCTCCTTCATTATTCGTGGGCTAAAAGCGATGGATGGATTAACGTAATTACTGGCGGTTATTATTGAATGCTAAATTAGTGCTGTGATTGCTTGATTATTATCATCTTCATGACTATTGACCTGCTGCTGCTTTCCAAATTAACACGCCAATCAATAAGGCAAAATGAAATCAGCAGATCGAAGGAGCACAATCTCTACGTTTGATCCCAGGCACGAGCTGAAGGAGGTCAGCGCCACGGCTCCGGCGCCCGCCGGTAGGTTCTTTATTATTTAAACAGGTTCACCACGAGAAAACACAAAGAGGGGCCGCTCGCTCGCCAGAGAACACCAATGGCATTGCCCCCCATGGCCTGCTGGCTGTCTCTGGCTACCCACAATCCTCTGGGAACAGAAGACGTGTACCGTGTGGCGTGGCGTGGCGTGGTGCCACATTGAGCTTCGGATTGCAGTTCTCGTATTTTCCTCCCCACGTCAGACTGTTAGCAGATATTTGATTAAGAAAAGCCAGGAGACAAAGAGTCGTGACATTCAAGTCGGGTTCAGGTTGTCACCACCACTCAAAGTGACCAGTCGACACGCAGAAACGTCACAGACCTTCACACCACAAATCGGGTGTACGAGTCCGGTTGATGAGGTCGCTGGCCTCGCACTGCCAGGTGCTCATGGCTGGCAACCAGCGACTCCAAACAAAAGGGAGAAACCCTAAAAAAACAAACACGATGGCCTCCTCGCAACCATCTCGCTAGCTGAGTGGCGCCCTGAACGTCCCACGAGATGGCTGGCACCTCCACAAGCCCACCTCCTGATAGAGCCCTGGAGTGTGGGCCATCAGGTGGGCAGATGTCTCATCACCCCCCCCCCCCCACAAAAGACACAGAAAGATAAACGCCAATCGTCACAAACATGACGGGCACAGCAGGGCCAAACTGGGCATACGGGGCCCTTCGGTCTGCAGCATGTCCATTCAGCCTGGGTCTGTGTGGATATCCCTTGGGCCGACTGGCATCCCACCCAGGGCTCGCTCCTTCCTTGTGCCCAATGCTAAGCCCACAGCCTCGTGACCCTGAAGTTAGTCTAAAGGGGTCTGAGGATGTTTATACAGCGTGGCCACTAGGTGGCGCAGCAGACCCCAGACCCGGTGGGTGTATTTACAGAGACAGCAGGTTGTGATTCTCTCCTTCGTTCCTTTCTTTCTTTGCAGCCCACCACGGTGACCTTTGTCCTTCCTCCCCAGTTGATGTCAGGTGGAAGCCCCCTAAAGTAGAGATACCTGTTCTCAGCATTGCCCTCTGGTGGCACATCCTGCAGGGGTCGCCCAACGAGTTGCCCCATAGGTGTGCATGTGGATGATGGTGGGGTACACAGCCTAGATAGGTGGTCTCCCCCCCCCCCATCCCTAATTTACACGGGCCTTCGGGCCAGGTGGGGGTCCAGTCCACCCTGCCCCCTTGCACAACAGCTGGACTAAGTCTGACTTTCCAGATATAGCGCCTTTCCGACAAACATTCAAACGGACATCACTGGAAGGGAAGAGCAAAAGACAAAAACAATCAAACGAAACAGAAATGGCCATCAGAGGAACAGGAGACCACCTGGGGTACAAGAAATCCAAAGTGCCAGGGTGGCCAGCTGAATAGAAATGACATCTAAAGGTTAATAAGCCTGTTGGCCCTCAGAAATTCCAGGTGTTGGTGGGACGTCCAATCAATCGCCGTTCAAAACAGAGGTCAGCGGTGGTCTAATTACACGCGGCCCACTGACACACATTAAGGTGCAGCCATGTCACATGCGTCACCTGCCACCACAGCTGAAAAACGCAGCCTGCTGCAACGGCTCCAAAAATAAAAGAGTTGTGCCGTCACAATCAAATGCTAATGTCGGCACAATTCTCACGGAAACGACTGACCCCAAGCCCCCCGTCTCAGACTGCAATGCGTGCTGAGAGAAAAACCCGCTGCCTTGTCTCGCCCGAGGACCCATGCAGTGGATGGGCGCCCCCCCCCAGAACGGACTGCACCATGAAATGTAAGGGCAGGGGGGGAGACCGTCTGTTAGGGCTGTACCCCCATGTGCACCTCCGATGGTCGACCTGGGAATCGCAGTCCCGCTCATCGACCCTGCTGGGCCCCATGGGGAGCTGCTGAGGATGAGGGTGGGCTTCCCTGTCCTGGCTTTCGCTTTTGAGGGCTGGAAAGGAGATGAAGTAACTCATGGGGGCACAGAATGGAAATGGCCTGGCATAGGGCACCAGGCCATCAAAATGCCCACACCCACAGTCATTGGCAGTTTAGGGCTACCAGGAGCCCTTGGAGAACACGCCACCTCTGCACAGACCACCAGCAGCAGCATGAGGAGTTGTCACGGGTGGGGCTGCTGTGCCAGAGCAGTGGCCATTAACTGGACCCTCTTCCAAGGCGGCCACATACGTACCGTCAGTGCGCAGGACCAGCGGCGTCGGGGGGCCCTGCACTCGGCTCTGGGTCACCGTATTGGTCACCACGCAGGTGTAGTTCCCCACATCTGAAGGCTCCACTTTGGCGATGTACAAGTTTCCCGTTTCCTGGGACACAAAGCGCCGGTTGTCCTGCTGCACGAATGACGGGTACTCGTTGAAGATCCAGGAGTAGGTGAGCTCTGTGGGGAGAAGAAACGAAAGAAAACAACATCAGCAGATCAGAGGGGTCTCTGCGGCACTGCCACCTGACCATCTCTGCTGTATGGTGCCTTTCACACTCAGATCGGTGCCCCCTGCAGGTGCCCTGCTGCGGCTTTCCACGAAACGAAGTGCTGTGAAGGAGCTAATTAAGTCACACTTGTAAAACTGGGCTCATTAAAGAACTTTATTAAATGGCCATGTGAGGATTTCAGATCTGTAAATAGACCGACGTACGCTGCGCAGAGCGAATGAGCAAACTACACATCTCAGCGTTTATGGAGAAGAGAAGAAAAGGCAAGGAGAGCAAAGCAGAAGGCCGACTCCCCTCCACCCTGGTGGGCCACCTGTGTGTGTGGCGTGTGTGGTCCGAGTCCGAGTCACGGGTTCAGCTCACCCGCCCGGCCAGTCAGGGCACAGATGTGGAGTTTGCATGTTCTGCTCGTGTGTGCCACGTCTCTGAAACGTGCAGATGAGGTGGTGAGGAGAAGGCCCGGCCACAGGGGGCCGCAGGGAGGCGGTCACCCAAGAGGCTCATCTGCTCAAAAACAAATCCGCCGGGTCCTCTCCCTCCGTTCTCAGATGGTCACTTCAGCCTGGCACCTCAGAAATGCCACTGCTAAGAGGAGCCCCTAAAGGGTGTGACCCCCTGAGAGCCGAGCCTTGAAGATGCCCCCCCCACCAATGCCAATGTGTGTGAGTGTATACAGTATAGACAGACAGAGCCTGGGCATATTATCCATTGTCTATAGTGCCTTTGCTGCCTATCTGTAGATAATATAGCGCCTTTCTTATCTGTCTTTCGGCTGCTCTCTTGCTTTCTATTGCCCCTACCATCTGTTTGTCCAGGCCCAGGAGTCATTAGGCGGAGTGGTGGCTCTGAGGCTAGGGATCTGCACTGGCACTTGGAAGGTTGGCAGTTCGAATCCCATAAATGCCAATAGGGACTCTGCTCTGTTGGGCCTTTAACCTGCAATTGCTGAGCGCTTTGAGTAGTGAGAAAGGCGCTATAGAAATGCAAAGAATTATTATTATTATTTGGTCCAGCTCAGCTAAACTTGATCATTTTGGTCTGGAGAGTTGGCAGAAACCTGAAATATACTGCTTTTCATATCTATGGATCTATCTAATCCTGCCTACTACACTACTGCTCATATTATTATCTATCTACCTCAGTTATATAGTGCCTTTGATGTTATCGATCTATCGTATAGTGCTTTTCACTTCTGTCTGTCTATCATTCACTATTTGGGATAACGACACACGTCAGGCAGGCAGGCACACAGATCTCCTCCTCCTCCTCCTCATGTACTGTACTACAATAGCTGAACCTTTTAGTCAGCCATCGGTGCCCTGAAGTGTTCGCTGCCATCCCACCTCCATCCCACTCCCCACCTTTCGAGCCTGAACACGAGTCCCCCTCGCAGGTCAGATGCCACATGTCAACTATGGCGGCATATCTTCTCTAAGAATACTCCACGTGTCACCTGTCACATCAGATGAAGGTGTCCTTCGCATTCAAATGGCACACAAGTGCACTGGCTGCTGGTGGGTACCATTTGTGAAATGCCGAAGTGTGCCATGGCAGCCTGCCTGGCATTGTTAAGCCGCGCCCCGGTGCCCATGAATAAATGACCTCACTTGTCCAGCATGTCCTCCATGGCCCCCGGCTTTGTGCTCTGCGGTGACACGCAGGCGTCCCTTGCCCGTCTCCCTCCTGGCACTGCCACCTTTCATTTTGCATGGCACCGTTCCTTTTGACGATCCCACCAAAGAGCTCCTGCTATGTAACAACTTGAGAAGAAAATAAGGCCGGTCTCATTTATACATCATCCACATTTATCCGAGGCTGCAGTGTAAAATCCCACGATTCCCTCAAATTACGTTATCAATTGCAGCTGTCAAATAAAACGACGCGATTATCGAAACGCGCCCGACGCAGAGAGAGAACACGAAGCTGCCATGCGGAAGGTGATGAGAGGAAGAGTGCTAAGTGACGCTGGCATGTGAAAGGTTGCTGGGAAGGTGGCATGAGCCGAGTGTGAGCGCAGCCTGGCATCAGTGGCAGAGGAGCCCACAGGGCTCTAAACTGGGACGGGGGCACCAGGTCTGCAGAAAGACAGCAGAAGATGTCACCACCCCAACAGGCCCTCGGGTCACACCGGGTGCTACACGTGCTGAAAGATGGCTCACCGTGTGGAAGTCAGGATCGGGGGCCATCAGGGTCCTAAATGGTCAACGTCATGTCGGACCCTTTATGTGGTGAAAGATTTGAGCTTCCATGTGTAGGTCTGGAGGGAGAAATCCCAACAGCAAGGGTGCCATGCAGGAAATGGCCATAGATGGTGTGCCAGTTGGCAGCAGGGCCCACTTGTGCCCACATCTGGTCAACACGGAATCCCCAATTAACTGGACATGAGTGCCTACCTCGATGCCCACCTAGAAGCAAGCTGTGCCCTCCTGACCAGTCATCCCCATGCAGTGAGCACCTCAATCCCTGAGAGCCAGAAGATGCTGGTCAGCCTGGTGGTCTTTGGAGTGCCATGCAATGTGGCCCCTCCATTACTGAATAATCAGTGCTGGCAGATGGTGGGGGGTCTGCATCAGGACAATTCAGCCATGCAGTCAGCTCTCACATTCTGCTCAGATGACTCTGCTGCCACACTGCCACCTCGCCTTGCCAGTTGGCGCTATCAGTTAAAGTGCTAATTAAACGGAGCACAACAGGATCAACGGGCAGGACCGACTTTATCAGCACAGTGCCATGACGCCTCAGTGAGCCCGTGCCAGCGGGAGGCCATTTATAATTCAGAGTTTGCACCAATTTACAGGGTCTGCCGCAAAGAGGTCACCCAGAGCAGAAGAGACGACGGCAGTTTAGAATGACGATGACGACGAACGTCAGGGCGGTGGCTGCAGAGGGGACGGCTGGGGGGCGCCAAGGTCAGGGGCTCAGTTTGATAGGCAAACAACTCAGGGGCTTGGTGACGTTACATTCTGCAGGGTGCCAATGCCTCTGATGCCCCCTGGACCCTCATTGCTTTATGCTCGTGATGAAGACCCCCGTGTCACTGTCTGTCCTTTGTGTCACCGCTCAGCCTCGGACCTCCTGTTGCGAGGCCCCTTCGTATCCCACTTACTGGGAAGGTGGCCGTCCTCTTCTTTGGTCCCAGTTCGAGATCTGGGATATCCTGCAGCATTTCTCACTGGTGGGCAGCTGAGATGCCGCCAAACAAACTGTCAGTAGACGGGTAACTCAGCAAAGACCAAGTAAAAAAAAATCAATTCAGTGAAGCAAGCCCCCATCGATCAGATCCAGACGTGAAGCCCATGGACACCAGGGTGCGCTCTCCATGCCACCTGGCAAAGCTTCACATGCCAGCGTCGGGTCAGTTCTAAGTTCACTGAAATTTGGACCAACATGCGCTAATCCACATGTGGTGCCCAACTGCTGAACTGGGTGTCTGGTGGTGACTAACATCGCCCTCTAGTGTCTGAACTGTCACTGATGAAGACTAACATCGCCCTCTAGTGTCTGAACTCACTGATGAAGACTAACAACATTCAACACAACATAGAATGGTACAAAATGGCCGCCTGGTAGGTGAAGCTAATGAAGCCAGTTTAAGGTTCAGTGACAGATGACAAAGGCCCGCTGCCCTCCCTCGAGTCACAGATGGACCACCCTGATAATGTGAGAAATCCACTCAAGTCAAAATAAGGCCACGTGGGCTGAGGTGGAGGAGCCACTGCAGCAGCGTCTGGTGAAGTGACAGTGTGAGGACACAAAGCTGGGGGTGGCTCAGATGTAGTGCCAGCAGCCATCATATTTAAGGTCTGGGCACACACGTAGGTGGCACTCCTGAAGAAGTCAACATGGATAAAAACCCCAAAGGCCCCACTAACAAGACCAGTGCTGCCCCGTAATGCTGATGGCCTTCCATGCCCACAGCCCAAAGGAGCAAACGTTCTCGACTGACCATTAACACCTTTACAAGTGTGCCACCGGCATGCACATTCGGGGTCTCGCTCCCTGCGTCACTGGCACACTTCCGCTCTTCATCTTCCACAAATCTGCTGAAACGTCTCAACTCTGGATTTCACGTTGTCAATTTTAGCACAAAGCTGAAAAATAAAATGTCTGATAGGTGAAGGGTCTCAAGATTGTGTGAAGGTGGCCCACCAAAAGCCCACCTGTGTGTCGCCTTTCATCCAGTATGTCTTTTATTTTTATATTCAGATTGAAAGCGTCTCCCACTTGCTGAGTGGATGTGGACACGGGCAGCAGGCAGGCATCGGCGGTCAGCTGAAGACCCCCCAGTGCGTCTAGGTGGGCATTCAAGATTTGAGTTTAACGCCTGTAGTGACGGAACTCAGCCAGTGATGTACTTGAAGACGGACCACCGGGCTTCAGTCCGCCATGACCAAGGGGGGTGCTGGATGACTGATGGGTCCTGTTTGAAGGCGGACCCCAATGTTGTGTGGGCCCCCAAATATAATGCATTCTCCGCCCGCCCCCCAATTTGTGACACGCTATCAGCTTTTTTTTCAGCTCTGGCACAAAACCCAAAGGCAACCTGGGAATTCTGTAAGGATAATAAAAAAACAAACAAAAAAAAAAAAACAAAGACCCCCTCAAATCCGCCGGCTTCTCCCAAAATGATTTGTGAAAACACCCAAATGACAATAAAAGGCGAACTGGCAAATTCTCCAGAAGAAGCAGAAAGCGGCGGGCGGTGGCTGTGGTGGCAGCAGTGGCTCGTCCTTTAATGAAAGAGCTGTCCCGTCAGTCACTCTCCGGGCCTCGCTACCACATGATGGATTCTTGTCGTGTCTGACACGAGAGCAGATTGCGGTGGGCGGCCGTCCCCCTGTCCCGTAAGTAATTTGCACCAGTTGGAAAAATAAACGTGTAAAAGATGATGGCGCACTGCCGGGGAAAACCGAGTCTCTGCATTACTCGGACCACCTGAGCGTGTGAGCCTGCGATTCACAAGTTTAAAGACGGCGACCTTGGGAGAGCCGCGCCATTCGCCAGGGACTCGGCAAAAATAACACACGAGGGCAAACGATAAGGGGGCCGCCATTTACACCTCCTGCTGTTGACACCCGTGATGTCCCATCAGAGTCCCACCTCACGCCAGCCGCGATTAACAAGTGACGACACTCACCGATAGGCTAGTGCTCAACTGGGGCGGGGCCACAAGTGGACAGCACATCCGCCCATCCAATCAAAAATGAGTTTCAGCTACAAACCCAAATGCCCACCTCTCAGTTAGTTGATAAGACCCCCACCTCAATGGTCTGAAATAAAGTGTGGCATGGATTCAGACGTGTGGGTGGGCTGCACTAATGTCACTGGGGGGGGGGGGGCGGTCTGCACTCCAATTGGCTGGTTCCTGCCTTGTGCCCAGTGTGCTGGCATCCTGTGACCCTGAGTTTGACTGGGCAGTCTTGAGAATACCAGGCTACATTGAAGCACCATAAAAGCGGCTTTGTGGCTTTTATTGGAAGGGCTGAAGCTGTGGAGTTTGCTGCTGGAGCGGGCTGACAAGTGGCATGACCACGGGGCATTACGACAACTGCTACTATTGGTTCTATTATATAGCGCCTTTCACGTCTGCCTTTGAAAAAGCAAAGATAAGTTCATCGGGGCATCCGAGGGCGGGGACACGTTTAGTTTGCAAAGCAAAAGGAGCAGAATGGCTGCAACTTCAACTACGACTACCTACCTAGCTAGCTAGCTGCCTACCTCATTATATAGCGCCTTTCAGGTCTTTGTATCTTAATTATATTGCGCCTTTCAGGTCTGTCTATACATTATATAGCGCCTTCATATACTTTTCTAGACCAATATAATAATTGGACTATTAAGAAGTAACCAAACGCCAGCCCGAGGGCCTGATTTGCCCGCTGTGCTCCTCCTTCTGGCTCCCTTCCTGCCTTTCAGTTTCAATGTCCTTTCTGCTGAGGCAGCCACGATGGCCGAGGCCTGGCACTGAACAGCTGAGACGTGAGTGGGGTGGTCCGGCTTGTCCAGGGTGGGTGAAAGAGTGCTGGGCCACCACAGAAGGCCTTTACACGACTCTTCACTCTGCAGATGCCCGCTGATTTATTTCATTGTGGACGCACGCGGCCCCCAACAATAAAAGTGAGGCTCGCCCATAAATGTGGTCAGAATGCCAATAAACGCCGGCCTTTAACAGTTTAATGTGCCTGCAAAAGCTGACTATTTGTCTGGCATCACAACAGCGCAGTTTACAGCCTCGGCGGACATCAGGACCCCCGACTGAGGCTTTGCGTTTCGTGCCGCATTTCCAGCATCACACAAAGAGAATGTTGTGCCATCTTGATGACTGGTAACGATAAACGCTGTTATGAGGCGACCCTCTGAAAAGTCACCGAAGGGTGAGTGCCAGTCCTGCCTGCTGGCACACCCACGTGGAATGAGGCGCTCGCCAGTACAACGGGAGCAGAGGCACAAGTCACCCCCATTGATGCCCTTCTTCTTGGTGGCATGTGTCTTATTCACGGCTGTGCCCCTTCCAGAATCGCGCGGACTGGCACAGGTCACATCACAGTGGGCCTGTGATTCATAAGCGATCTCCAGTCATAAGGGCTGCTCCTGCCTGCCCACATCTTGTCACACTGATGACATCACAAGACCCCTGTATGGCCCCCCCACTCGAGTAACAACACCACGAGACAACGAAATGGAAGTGAGCCCAGAAAGAGTCGCGACCAAGACCCTCAGATAAAGTCAAACAGGCTCGGTGACGGCACATCGAGAGCGCCCTCTGGTGGCCGCTGTCCTGAACTGCCCAAATGGCCTTTACAGTGAAGTCACTGCCCCCTGCCCACTGTGTAGATGCCAGGACAGCTATGCCTGGCACGCTGCTATCGACGATTCTCTTTGATATTCTTCAGGCCTGCCCAGGGGGCCACAGTGAGCCCGTCTGTCTGACCAGCCACGAGTGGACTCTGAAAGCTGCCACCGAACTGGCAGAAGCTCAGTTCTGGGGGACCCCTGGGGCTTCAGGTTTTTGTCTCAGTCAATTTCTTTTTAAAATCGGACCCCTGCCTTCATGAGCCAAATGGTCATCTGACAGTAGGACATCTGTGTTTGGTGCCAACACTGAAATGCCAAAGCTGGCGGGCCGTTGCCCGTTTTTAAGAAGTCACAGGGACTGGGACAGGACGGAGCTGGAGAGGAGAGGAGGGGGCAGAGGAAGAGAAGGGACTGAGCCTTGTGGGTAACTGGTACACGGTGTTAAATGGATGTGTTAGGACATCGTGTGTGTTTGTAGCCGGCGTGGTCTTCTACAACGCTTGAAATGAAAGACAAGAATTTGTGAAATGCCACCTGTCAGAGCGCAGAATACAACAAGAAAGAAAAGTGGGTGCAGTGAAAGGGAGCAGTGGCAGTGGCGGGCACCGAGAGTGCAGTGTGGCGTGCCCGCCAGAGGGAGGCGCTGTCACTTCGCTGGTCCTGCAGCGGTGGATTATTACTGCCTTGTCTAATAGAAGTGCATCTCACCTCACTTCATTTTTAATAAGCCCTCGCTTATCTGGCACTCCTCACTCTGATAACTGCGCAAAATGAGAAGTCGGCCCGTTCTGACAGAAGGACAGAAACCTGGAGACATTACTAAAGCTGGAAGGGGGAAAGCAATAGCAACTGCCACGATGCGGCGGGATTCATAATCCTGATACGCAAGCGGACTCGTGCACTCCATAAAGTGGAAGAAGGAACAGAAAGAAGAAAAGCAGAACGGAGGGGGCACTGATGAAGGCTCTGACTCACGGCCATTATGGCATCACTAAGAGGAAGGAGGGCAGAGGGGCTCCGAAGGGATAAGCAGTTAGCACCCACATTTAGAAACGACATTCCAGACAATCATCTAGCGCCGCCGTGTTGTTACCAGCGCTTGAGAAAGTCCGGAGGAGAAGAGCGACTGGGCCGATTCAGGGCCACGGAGAGCAGGTGAGGAGGCCCACTTGAAGGATGGCAGTGGTACCTGAAATATAATAAAAGTATGTCCATCGCCAACAGAGCTGCCCTGTGTGATTTATAGGGGCTTGGGGCGCGGGACCCCTGAAAATTAGGACCCGTGATTAGCGTACAGTAAATAAGGGGAGGAGACTTTCAGAGAGTTCTGTCCTACTCTGATGCCGATGAACTCAGGGGCACAAATTACCCCCCACATCTACCATGTCCTGTACGGATTCTGTTAGCGGATTTCCAAACTCGGTGGGACATTTCAAACCCAGGGGGGTATCTCTCTGGTGGTCACACTGCTATGACTATCACTGGCCATTGCCTGAATCCACGATTCTCCCCAATGCCGCTGTACACCAAAAATGGTCTTCACGCAGGGCACCTGCTGATTTTAAGCAAGTTAAGGAGACCCTTGGAATATCGGGGCGTCCTAAGCACTAAAGAAGTCCAAGGCATGCAGTCCCAAAGCCTCCCAATAAACGAGGGGGATGTCAACTTCAGACCCTGGCTAGTAAGAACGGTGAGCACCAACTCTTTCTGTTTTATTAAGTTTATCCTCCTCCATCACACAAAGGCAATCCAAAGCAATCAGGGTCCCACTACGACAATGCAGTCGAGCAGCGAGCACGAAGGTCAACATTCCCAAAATATCCCAAAGACGCACACACAGCAAAAACACTCCAAAGCACCCTCACCGCGGAAGACCCTCCGGATTGAAAGGGGGGGGGGGGGGGGCGGTTCCAGGAGGTGATTGGCAGAAGTTTGGCTGGGCAAGGGGTAGCCACTCTGATGGTTAGACACGGGTGCCAGACAGGCCTCAGGAGGAAGGGGTCTTACGGTTTCTCCTTTTGTATAATTGCTTTGTGTGTACTCCCACCCTCATTGGATTTCGGATCATTTTGTCACCTCTTTTGGTTTGATGACAGCTCAAGAGCACCTCCTAGTGTTGAATTCAGGAGGCCTGAGCTCATCCCTCCAGCACTGAGAGTGGCAGGACATTCATGGATGGCATCCAATTCTTTTTTTTTGGGATCCTTGGGACTGGACTGGGATTTGAATCCTGTCACGCATTCTTGGGGGCTGAAGCCCGCCCTGGCAGCACTGGGCACAACGCAGGAGCCAACCCTGGGCAGGAGAGCAGCCCACCACAGACACAACAACATTTCTGAGGTTCATTGGACCAGCGTCGGAATTCAGACCTCAGAATGCTCTGGAAGTTTACCCTCGGCTGCCGCTCATATGTGCCATTCAGCGTATCTCAGGTGGGTGACAGGAGCGACTCGGCATGCCAATGCAATGAAAGCGAAATGGTGGACTGCCACCAGCCAGTCCTGTGATGCCCGTTGCTCATGTCGGCTCCTCCCATTTGCTGTCGCCTCCCCTGCATCTCCTCCTTTGCCTGGCACTCTGGGCTATGCCCATCGGATACAAAGGTCACAAATGAAGCCCCCTTGTCAAGCACATCTCAGCTCTCAGTATCTGAAGCCAATTCTGCATAGAAGAGCAGAGTGGACCAGGCTGGCACAGGGTTAGCATAGCAGCCTCACCCTTGCAGAGAGCCGGGTTCAAACCCCGGGCCCAGTTAGCATCTGTGTGCAGTTTCTGTGTTTTCCCTATGCCAGCTTCAACCTGGGTGACGCACCAAAAGCGAATGTGTGCCCAGCTGCCACCCCATTACAGTACTGGGACTGGCTACAACACCTCGCACTCCTGACTTGGGTTAAGAGAGACACATGAAATGAACGACAAAAGGGCACGCTGCTACCTGGCGCACATCACCACACGACACGTGCGACGGGTGGCGCGGTGTAAAGACTGGCAACTCGTGGGTGATGCCCTGTCCAGGCCTTCTTCCTGCCTTTATCGCCCTATGCCAGCATGTTGGCACCGATTTGGTGTTGTCCATGTCTCTCTTTCCTTGGACATGTTCAGCTGTGACGCTTTGACGTTTTTGTCACCTTGAGCTCGTCATTGTCATCTGTAAAGTTTCAAAGCCAATTCCGGGCCTGCCATTGGAGTTGGGGCTCAGGCCAATTGCAATTAAGGGCGGGTCTTTGGGGGTCTGGTGGCCTCCATGACCTCAAAGCGGACCCTCGCGCTGTCGTTTTGAGTTCACTTCCACGGTGGTCTCCTGGTATTTGGTGACCTGTGTTTGTCCCCAGCTGTGACTTTCTTAAGATGTTTCCTTCTCTGCTCTGTGATTTCCACTCCGCTGGCGCGTCGTCTCACTGCTTTGATTTGATTTTTACGTTGGCAGACATTTCACTTAACAAAGAAGCAGGGCATGGCGGGCACACGCTGACCCAACTGTGAACTATCTCAAAAGGCACACTGGGGGTCTCGCGTTGGAAACAACACACTAAAAGCCCCCCGAGAGTTGACCTGAGGACGTCGTCAGACATTTTGACACGCTGTGGCCTTCTGCTAAAGCCCCCAAATGTTTTGTGTCAAACATCCATCGGCCCTCCACACCTGTGAATGAGGCCAATGTACTCCAATCGAGGGGGTCCTCGGGTGGTCAGCACTTGTCCCCCAGGTGCGCACTTCAGGAAGACTGAAGAATCACGGCGGTCGTCTCTGAACCCTGCAGACCACCCTGGCCTCCTGGTTTCTGCTCAGCTGCGGACCCCCTCTGGACTGGCGTGGGCCTCTCCTGGGCTGACTCCAAACATCTTGCCCAGGAGCAGCAGAATGGCAGGAGCCTGAGCCAAAGTGAAGGGTCCGCAAATCCTCCTTCGGGCCGTTTGGTGAGGCAGAGACCACTCTGAATGTTCTGAGTAGAAGGCTGAAACACAGCAACATGGGGGCAGCGTGAAGGGGTCCGCCATATTGGCAGCAGCGAAACAGGGGGCGCCGACGGACCGATGGCAGACCCCCCTCAATCTGTAGAGAGTGTCCCCCCCACATCATCTGTCCCAAGACGCACACTTTGGCAGGCGGAAGGTAAAAGAGGAGCAGCGAGCGCGGGGGGCTTCAACGCCGCAGTCCGCCAGTAACACTCGCTGATGAACACACACATGGGACAACTTGGAATTACGGGCTACCACCCCGAGGCGCTCCCTCAACTGGGGTCATCCGTTCTCACAGGGGCTCACCAGCTGTGCCCCTCGGCACCCCAAAGTAGGGGGCACAAACCCACAGACACTCATCTACCACACATTAAATGCCTCCCACTCGCCGGTCACAGACTGGCACCTCATCAGCTTCATCGCGGCCGACTTCTCCACAGGATGAAGACCCTACCCCTGGCCCCAACGAGGACAGCACACCAGACCCTAAACTACGATGGCTCAGGCGTCACAAAAACCCACTCTGGGGACCCACTTCGGGTTCGGGTGCCCCAAACTTCTTGGTTTTGTGATACCACAGATGAGGTGGGCCGTCACCTCCCGGCCCCCGTGGGGTTTGCTGGTGTGTCTGTCAGGTCACTCCAGACTGGCCGTGTGTGTGAGAGTGAGTGGGCTCTGCTATGTGCTGGGGTCCCGATGCTGCACCAAAGCGCCACGCTATGTCGTGCCATCTCAATGTTTCAAGGTTATGGCATCGGACAGTGCCAAGGGGCTGACTGGCACATGTCCCCCGACTGCTGCTGATGCTCACAGATGGGCCCGCCGTCTGCCCACTGCACAGGCCTCTACCTAGGCAGGCTGACCCCAAAGCCACATGGTGGGCTTCTACCTTGCACAGGCCCGGTATGTGGCTGTGGTCCTCTTTGTGTAACCAGTGTGCGACGGGGTCCGCTGTCTTGTCAGCCCGGGTCCGCCACCTCTAGTCTCGGTTTGCCCAAACTCCTTCAGCCCCCCCTTTAGTAAACCGGAGAACTGAAGTGTGTGCCAGCCTGCAGGGGAGGCCTGACCAGAGCATCAGCACAACCGGCACACGTAGGGGGCACTAGACGGCCATGTGGACCCCGTCTGATCTCTGGTCCTCTAACAGCCACTCGGGATGATCGCGAATGGGGGGCCATTTTTGATCCTTTACAAACCCCCCATGGACCTCCACCAGTTTCTGTGACAGTTGAGAATAGTCAGACCCGTGACATTTAATCAAAGCACCCATGTTAATATTGTGACCTCGTGAAGTGAAGGGTGACATTTCTGGTGAGCCCCCCCGAGTTGGGAAGGCTTACGCTAAGGCAGACCTTTGACTTTCTTCTCCATCTGAAATCTTCGGGGTCTTCACTTCAAACAGTGAGAACAGGCAATGCCCAGAGAGAGGCCCAGGATTTGAACTGCCTCAGCAGTGTGCCACCCTGGTAAGCTCAGTCGGAGAAACGGGCACTGGCGGCAGGGAGTGTCCCCTGAGGCTGCCATCATCGCCATCCGGGCACAAGGCGGCGCAGCCAAGCCAGCGAGGTGTCGACCACAGTAAGGACTTCTCTCCACGCTGGCACCGAGGCACTCGTCGGGTAGGCGTAAACATGCGCCACCTCCTTCCTTTCAAATGATGAGTTTATTAATGACTCACCATATTGATATTTAATTATTAAATGAGCGCACTCGTTAAACACCCTTAACGCCATTAATTACGCAGGGCTCTTCACTAAAGCTGCCGGCGATTACAGAGGGTTAATTAGTGCCACACGCGGTGCGCTGGGGACCCTCACAACAGAATCTTCATCACCGCTGGCCTTCATCTTTGCTGTCACCCTACTGCTTCTTTTCAGGCTACCTGTGAACAGAATGGACAAGGACAGTCGGTGGCTCTGATCACTGCCACCCGCCTTAAACCTTGTCACCTCTCCAGCCTACAGGTGGCACTTCACATCCACGGCATGAATGTACAGTACCTGCAAAGGTGGGGCCTACCTGGGTGAGTCCTGGGTTTGTCCATGTGGCTCTAGACGAAAATGGTAAATGGGGGGCACATGGGGTGAAAACTTCCCAAGAGCCCATCTAGCACCAGTATGGCCAGCAGGGCAGGTGGACTTGGCCAGTGTGGAGTCAGCATGTCCTCCCTGTGCCAGCCAGTGACGTGCAGCTTGGCTGTAAACTGGCAGAAGAGGTGTGGTGGGCTTCTGAGATAGGCTGGTGGGCACCCAGGTCCGTTTCCTGCTGTGTGCTTGTCCCTCATCTCATGGAGAGGCTGGCCATGAATGTGGGGGCTCACCTAGTTGAGGTGAAGGAGAAGAAGAAGAAGACCCTTCTGTAATCCAGCTGTCGGTGTTGACATCCTGCCGCTGGTGCTAAGAGCAGAGGCTGATGCCACCGTGAGTGGGCTCATCTTCCCCGATTGTCGCCACTGGCATCGTCGGCGAATCAATTTTTACAAGACTGTGGCTTTCTGTGAAACTCTACGTGGACCCCCAACTTCGCTCATTGATCTAAGGCCCAGGTATGGCTGGCATGGACCCCCTTCCTCTCCAACTGCATGTGTGATTAGAGTAAACCTTCAAGGGACCCCCACTTCTCAGCACCGGACCCCCATTCTTACGGTTTGTGTGATTCTGCCACCTCAATTCATAAATACAGACGGGGACTGAGAGCCCCCTGGTGGCCTGCCGCCTTTTGTCGGTCACCTCGGCGGTGCCCCCCTCTGACACGCGCAGGCTAATCCCCCTAAATCCTCGCAGTCTGTAATTCGCTTCTCTTCTCCTGTCTTACAAACCGCCGTTCTGCACTTTCTTCTTGCCGTGTGATTAAAGGATCTGAAAAGCACACATCAGGAGCAAAGTGGACGGATTTGCTGGCGCAGAGTCGACGGAGACGCGCGACACGGAGAGCCCCGGCACGGCGTTTGGATCAATCGGCGCTTGGACTGCTAGAAGCCAGTGGGTCACCGCGGGGCGGCCAGTCTATGACTTGATCGTCGTCCTCCGGCTGCGCTGCGCTCTCATTTGGTGTCATTTACGAATGAAAAAAAAAAAAAACTCAGCGGCGAACAACTAACGGCGGGCATCGGAATCGCCAGCTGCTGCTCGGCCTCACTCCCTGCCCTGTCCTGTCCTGTCCTCGTTCGAACGGACCGCGGCGGTGGGAGACCCTCGCTGTAAAGTGGGGATTCAAAAGAGACAGAGAGAGAAAGCTCTACCGTGAAATTCAAAATTATTCCGCTTAGGGGATGAATTATCGGCTCACACATTCAAAAACCTGCAAAAGCAGAAACATCCCAGCATAATAATTAAACATCGAAAATAACAGTCGGCCAAATCTCCAGGCAGGCTGCGCTAATTCGGGACCCGCAGGACTCGCCGCGCCATCAATCTGGAGTGGCCCAAAAGTGTCAGCGCGCCGTCTTCTTCTCGGGCCCGCGCTCGGCGCGCTCGCCGCCCATTGTTTTCTCCTAATCGGGATGTTCATTCTCACGCCGCCTTTATTCACTCCAAGTCACAGCCGCCAGAATTTCAGCTTAACTCGTTTTAAGCCCCTAAATCTGACAGCAGGTTTTAAGCTTTCGTTTTGGACGAGAAGCCCGTGCAGCCACCCGGCGCCTCCGCCGCTCCTCGTGAGCGCTCGCTCGAGCGTGCGGTGCGGTGCGGTGCGGCTGACCCAGAAAGCCGCCTGTCAGGACGCGGCCATCCGCATTTGTGCTGACAGCGCATCGGCAAACCTGCTTAGCGATCAGTCAGTCAGAGGACATGCAAATCGCTGACATCCAAATGCCACGCTCGTTACCGAGTCCTCGGGCAAGGTGCCAGTCAAACTAATTCAGCCTAACAGGTCCGTTTAAAGGGGCTTCTGGCCTTGTACGTCTGCACGGAAGGTGCACTTGAGCTCGGCCAGTGCAAACAGCGGAGGGGTCCGGTCCTGTCCGGTGGGCCGCTGCTTGCGTTAATTGAAGAAAGTCTGTGGTTGTGCAAGGGTTAAATCAGCCTTATCTGTTAGATGCATGTGAAAATGCTCTGTCTCCGTGTCTATCTATCTATCTATTATATAGCGCCTTTCATCAATCTATCTGTCATAGCACCTTCTCTGCCCACCTGTCCAGTTTATCAGAAACAGGTAGAAAGTCAAAAAGCCAAACCGTCAGCTCAAAGCCCACTCTGCCTCAGCAGCGCCTCTCAGTTAGCGACCACAATTAGCAAAACACGAAACGAGAGGAGCTTGGGCGTCAATCAGTCTGACGTCATGATCGCAACTGACACAAATCACAGGTCTCCCTCCCTCCACTAGGAGTAAATACACCAGTCATCCCAGTTGGGACGTCCATCCATGTAAAACCTCCACTCGGAATGTGGACCTTCAGGCTTGGCAGGGGTCCATCCATCCCATTCTGGGCATCCGCGTACATCACTGCCTTCTGTTTAAATCTATCTATCTACTAGTGCTTGTCTAGTCAATATATAGTACCTTCGAATGGACTGGTGGCCCTCTGGCTAAAGGATCTGTGCTGGTAACTGGCAGCATGCCAGTATGAATCTTGGCAGTGCCAGAAGGAATGCTACTCCGCTGGACCCTTGAACAAGGACCTTAACCTGCATTTGCTCCAGGGCTGCTGTACACATAGCTGACCCTGTGCTCGGACTCCAACCTTCTCTTCTGGAGAGTAAGCTGAGGCAGATGTGAAAAATGACAAATTCCATATGTCAAATTAAGCCACTTCTTATCTATCTATGTTACCCATCTAAGCCTTTGCCATTCCAACAGATGGTGCAACACAAACATTTGTTCTAATAAAATGCAGGATGCACCATCTGTGGAATGACAGAGACATAGCAACTGGCCGGACACACACACACACACACACATCCCTTTATTAAGGAGGAGATCTTAAAGGCTTTCCGATTTTTCTTTCTCTCCTCTTTATGTAAGTACATTGGGCTTCATTTAATTTAAGAAATGATCTGCACAAACAGAATTCTCCGTCTCCTTGTCAGTATGCTTGCTGTCTTTTTAATCTTAATGAGCGAGAGTCAGACGAGTGGGCTACTTGGTCGGCTCTGTCGCGTCTGAACGGGCTGAGCGAGTCGGGCGGCCAGCATTTCTTCTTCACGCAGTAAATGAATGCGTAAACATCCTAAGAAACGCTTGAGCCAAGTCAAACGGAAACGATCATTGAAACATGGGGGCCAAAGCTCAAGCGGTGGGCTTCATAATCGGCTGTATTATTATTTTCTTCGCCTTCTCTTTTTCAGTCAGCGCGGCTCCCAATTAGCGTGCATGGCGGCCTCTCCGGCCCGGATGCTCCAGTTGCAAATCTCAGGGTTCGGCTGAGCGGCTCTTTGATTTCCGTGGACTAAACGGATGTGGAGATTTGAGAGGACGGCCGTCTCCTGCTGATTGTGCGTCCGTTCCCATAAATAACTCGTCTAATGATGCCTTTTCTTTCTTTCTTAACCTCCGTTGCTATTTAGGCGATCGGTCTGACCAGAGCAGCGGCGAACGCGGCAGGGAGCTGTCAGTAAATATTTGTGTGTCTTGCGCGTTCTCATCGACGTGGCTCTTTTTGATGCGAGACCCTCCTGTTTTGTACGTTTTCCATTCCTGACCCGCTGAGGTTGGCGTTAATTTAGTGCGTCATATTGAAATTTTAGCGCCTGCCTGCCGAATTCTACTTTTGTGTCTAACAGAAATCACGCGAGTTCTCGGACTCTGCAGCCAACTGCCAACTTCTGTGATGGTCTGTTTAACAGCAACGACAACATTGGCACTCGTTCAGTACGGACACGCAGTTTGGTACACTAGGGGACATCACTGAAAAAACGGGATACGTGGGGACAAAGTGCCGGAGTGCCACAAACCTCGGGTGTTGTCCTGCGCTCTTGGCACCGTTTGGGTGATGAAGACTGGCAGAGGGCACCTGCTGGACTGTCAAATGGCTCTGCAGCTGTGATTAGGATAAGAGACCAGCAGATAAACACCAGGCCATCCTGAAGAGTCCAACTTTTCAACGCTAAACAAAGAGCAAAAATTGTTAAAGTCGGAGCATCTGATCTGAAATCAGCAATCTTGGAGAAGCAGGATCCTCTTTAGTCAACTTTTAACATTTAAAGCCTGAGTTCCATTTTGAGGCCTAGGCAGGCATAAAGCCTCCCATTTGCTTACACAGGCAGGCAGCCTGAAAGTGAGCCTTATTTGGGCAGCCCAGCAGGGAGTGTGGCCTGCTTTTTGGAGGCCTTGTACCTTTTAGCTATTGTTGTGTGTGTGAAAAGCCAAACAAATGAGACATTTATGCTTTTCTTGAACTTTTGAAACACCTTAATGTTCACTTGGTGGACAAAAAAAAGTCTCTGTGTGTTCTATAGCGCCTTTATCTATCTGTCTGTCTGTCTATCTATTATATAGCGCCTTTCCTATCTATC
>JANRMT010062840.1:57764658-57825810 GCA_026402145.1 Polypterus bichir lapradei | reverse complement strand
CTTTCCTATCTATCTATTATATAGCGCCTTTATCTGTCTGTCTATCTGTCTATCTATTATATAGCGCCTTTCCTATCTGTCTGTCTATCTATTATATAGCGCCTTTCCTATCTGTCTATCTATCGGTGGCCTTGCTCATAACCGCTGTCATTTGGGCTTTTCCAACAGCCCCCTGAACGCGCACTTTATCAGTAATGGCAGAGAACTCAGTGGTCACATTGTGGCAGACAAGACAAGAGCTCACCGTGAAGAACTGGGAATCCTGAGAAGAAACGGAGCAGGACATGACGCCACCGAGACGCCGCAGAAGAGTGGTCCAGAACCGGCCAAGGAGCCCCCCTTGAACCTGCCTGTAAATGTCAGTACTGAGTGGAGACGTCGATTCTTTGCTTTTATTCAAAGATCCCGATACCCGCCCCACCATGATGCCATCCTGTTGGTAATCACCACAGCACTCGTCATTTTGGGAAAGTGTCACCCATGGGGGTGCTGAGGTGGGAGTGCTTGGGACAGGATATCTGTGTGCGAGATTAGTGCGTGAGCCCCCCAATATTAGATACAGTAGGCGATTCTTCAGAGCAGGCCGCCTCTTTGTTTGAAAACCCCCCTACGTCTTCACAGGGGCGGCACGTTAGAAGGACCACCGAGGAGCGAGAGTGAGTGGACCCTGAGCTAATGGGGCGGCTAATTGAGACGATTCAGCGGCCCTCCCTTACTTGAGCTCGCCGCTGGAATGCTGATGATGTCTCCATTGTCCTGCTCAAGTCCTGGCTGCAGACGGGCGATGTAACAAGTGTGAGGGTCTGTGTGCCCACGTTCTCGGGGCGGCTCGTTGCAGACAAGGCTATTGGGCACATTTTGGTTTCAGTCATGTAGGTGTTTGGTGAACGTCCACTAAGGTAGCCCTTCTTTACGGTCCTCCCTTTGCTGTTGGTGGGTCTCGTTCCTGGCCGCTGAGGATTAAGTGGGCCTAGAAGGCAGAGTGACATGCTATAGATAGACAGGTAGAGAATATTCATTTTAGTATAGTCGTCAGGATCAGACAGACAGAGAGATATGAAAGGCACTATATAATAGACAGAGTCAGCTTTATTTGTACGATTCATTCACCTGCCAAGACAAATGTTAAATTAGGACACACAAACAGAGGAATACGCGGCGCAGACCCCCTCAGTCTCCCCTCGCTGAGCAAATCTCAAGTGCTAAGCACCCGTTGGTTTGGGATTTGCTCTGATGTTTGCAAGGCACCTGGTGTGTGCACTTTACCTACACGTCGATGCCGGTGACACCACAGCGCCCTGCTGAGCCCACCTCGTGGGGGACCACCTGCAAGACACGTGGAGCAGAACTAAAGAATGACACGCGTGATCAAAATAAACGAGCAACAGGGACATAAAACCTGAGTGGGACATACAAGTCAGCACCTCCCAGCACTTCTGCAACGCGTCGGGCTTGTGGTGTCACAAAAGTCCCACATGTCCATCAGTGGCTTGATGCAGCAATCTCTGTGACAAAATGAAGCGGAGACACAAGGGACAGCATGGCCTTTACATGACAGGCGTCCGCCGATAATAAAACGGCCGCAGCTGACATTTCTCTCCTCACGCAAAAAAACGGCCTGACTGGCAGTGGGCCACAGTGACTGCATGGGGGTCTGTGGGAGACGTGTGCGTGTCAAGGGTGACAGGAAGACGGACTTATTCCAATTTATTTTTTTTATATTTTATTTTCTCCCTTTTATTGATTTGTCTCGAGGTCTCGGCTCGGTTTCTCTGTCACAGGAGGCTCTACAGTCTTATGTGACCAGTTGCTCCTCTCCGCCTGTTTCTTGTCATCTTTAGGATTAGTCTGAGAGGGCGGGGCCTCGATGCCAGTCTTTTATAGCCCCGCCCCCAGTGTCACACAGTTTTATTGTTCATTTTGAAGGATCTCTTCCTTATTTTTATGTATTCTGCACTAACGGTGTCCTGATGCTTCAAACATGCAGCCATTTGCTGTACTTGTGGGTGGAGCCACAGGAGGTGGGGCCCTAGTGACATCACTGCTGCTGGCTCCTCCCCCTGGCCTTGTCTTCACAGCAGCATTCTGTATGTTTGGAGCTCACGGGAGGTTTGTGATTATTTGCCATTTTTAGCTTCTTGGCTAGTGTTTGCCTTTCACCAGTTCTCTCTCTTTCACTCTCTCTCACTCTCTCACTCTCACCCTTTTGACTCTTTGGTGTTGCGACGCTGCGCTTCTGCACTTCTGTGATTCTCTTTGTCGGGTTTGATTCATTCCTCACATTTGAATCTTAATTAATGTGCTCCTGTATCTGAAGCAACTGTCCCGATGCAAGTCCCTGTCACCGGGGCTTGGCTTCTGAGGTCACCATTTCAGGGGTCATTTAGGCCGAGGGGTTAAAAGGTCGTCTCGACAGCCATTTTGTAGCCATGCCACACTCCCCGAGATCCTCCCTTTCAGGCTCAATGAAAGTACAGCTTGACTTGGCAGTGTTTACCTTTTGCCTGCTTTGTTAATCTTATCGTCTTATTGTGTGGTGCCCAAATGGGGCCGATCCGATTGCATTTTATTTGATCCAAACCAGGAGACGAGAAGGAGGGCGAGTCAGCAGTGCCAGGCCCAGTCTGTTAACTGAAGTGAAATGGGACTGGCACTGCTGACTGGACAGTGAAACCTCAACAGGTGGAGGACGCTGATGGGCACTGCCATCCTGACACGACACACAGCAGCTTCACAAACAACAACATGGCTGTTGGGCTCCAAAAACCTTGCAGAACAGCAGCCACCGTGACTTTGACCACCCGCCAGCTCAGGTCAGTCTCGGGGACCCCCAGGGCTGCAGGTTTTGATCCCAGAACTTCACACCACTTGCTTTGCGTCTCCTTCTCTTCTGAGCTGACCTTTCCTGACAGTTTGCTCGCTTCCTATTGGTCCTGCCTCCGGCGAGTCTGTTCTGATTGGCCAGGGCAGAATTGGGCACAATTGGGGACTGGCGTGCGCCTTTGACGGCTTCTTGCCAGGACAGACAGTGCTGCCACGGTGACTGGTGTGCCCGCCTTGTGTGATTTACGACAGTACTCAGGGGGCGCTGCTGAGCACAGTTTAGGGGGCCGGGGGACCGCCATGGGGGCCGACACACACACACACACACGTGAGTGACCGAGGTGGTCAGGTTACGTTTCATTGAAGCCATTTATTAGCGGCACGTGGCTTTACCTTCTGTATTAACGCTGCCTTCTCTTCTGCGTGCCACCCGTTATTCCACAGTGGCACCTGAACGAGGACAATAACGGATCAATATGACGACAGGACGAGTCTCAGGGGCTCGATCAAAGTTCACAGCCCCCACAGCTGCAGTTTCTGCCATTTTGTGCTGTGCCAGCCCTGCCAGGCCCACAGACGCCTTGCTAGCAGCGATGTGACACTTGCACATATTTTTAGTACAGAGAGTGCGAGTTTTATCACCGCTCTGGAGGAACAATGTGCACTTGGGAGTGTGGCGGTGGGGGGTTTGTGGAGGTCTGTGATAGTCGGACCCTCTTAGCAGGAAGTGACGCCCGCCTGTCCTCCACTAAACAGAGCCTGGCATTTACTGACTCATTTAATGCAGCGTCGTGTACACGAGGCGCACTGCTGTAAGCCCTCTTTTATTCTTCTTCTAAAGTTCTAAAGGACCCCCAGGGGTCTCTTTTCTCCCGGACAGCACAGTCCTCCAGCTATTAAGGTCCAAACGAAGACCTTTCAAATGCCAAGCCACATGGTGGTGCAGAGTCTAGCAAAGTCCTGCCAGTCTCCTGGTGGGCTTTCCCACCTCATATTCAGGTTTGACCCCCACATGCCAAAGACGTGTGTGCCATGCTGACCTGTGGGAGGAATGACATCTGATTTACTGGACCGTGCGGTGGGCACAGCTGCCTGGACCCCTGCTGTCTGCGAGGGGTTTGTAGTGCCGGGTGGGTGCTGCCACCACAATCGGCCCAGGCAGTGGCTGACTTACAGGACGGCCCGGTGGTGCAGCGCTTAGCGCAGACATCTCACAGTTCAGCACCCTGGGCTCGAGCCCTGCTGTGCGTGTCAGGTGTGGACGTTCTCAGCCCACAAGCCCCCTGGCGCGTGGTGAAGGTCCTCTGCGTGTGTCCCTGCCTCGTGCCCAGTGCGGCTCCAGAAGTGTGTTTGATGGGTTTAACGTTGGGGAGGAGTGTCCGCTCCGCTGGTCTGAGCACTCCCACCAATCAGGTTTCAGCTCTTGGCCATGGCAGTCAGTGGGCAGAGTTGGCGTGTTCTCCTTGGATAGGACCGATAAGCAGGCCGCTGGCACAGCGGGTAGGGCTTTGGTGTCCGGGCCTCTGTCCCACTGCTGACACCACGAGGCCATCAGCACATGTGCATCTCAGACAGTGTGCCCTGGGTACAGGTGCCAGCTGAATCAACAGACAGGCAGCAATGCGCTGGCCCTGGAGTTGGCCGTCGTGTGAGGCTGTGGTCTCGACACAAACACAACGGGTGAAGGTCTTTGAAAGTGACAGCCTGGTGGCACTGCACTGTCCTCAGTTAGCACCCGTCCCGGGGTCACGCTGCATTCTGAAGGCCCTCACTGGGGGGTCCTGGCCGGGGGCTGCAGTCTCCAGCGATCTTTCATTTACAGTTAGTGGACTGCAGGGCTCAGCGGGTGCTGCCTGGCATTGGGCGCCAATTCCAAAGACTTTGGACTAAATCTCCACACACACCTTCTAAATGAAGTGTGCCACCGCACCACAGATCGAGTGGCATCACATGCCAGGCAGTGCCAGGGCGCCTCCTGGTAAAGTCAAGAGACTAGGAGGCAGTAAAGGACCCATCATGTTCCTTTGAGTTGGGCGCTGCTGCCCACCAGAGGGGTGGCGCTCTAATGAGGCGTTCTGCTCGTTTCAGAAACATTAGGAAGCGATAAAGACACTCGGCACATCCTGATCCTGAGTTGGGATCTTAGCGTGACTCTCGGCCGGACCCCCAAGCAAAGTGAGGCCAACGCACAGCAGACGCCTTGCCGTTCGCTAATCGTCATCTGCAGCCTGTCCGGTCCGCCAGCTTAGAGGAGGCTCTGCGTGGGACGCGACCAGAATGCCATTCTCGATCCTTGAGGAGCGGCCAGGCCATCTGACAGGCAAAAGAGTAAAAAGATGACAAAACGTGAGCCCCGAGCCCGTGACTCGTCCGGTCCAGAGGGTGACGCGAGATTACCGTACTGTCTTGACTTATCTGGGCGTGTCCGGCAGTGGGCGTGTCTCTCGGGGTGGCCGTAGCCACTCCCTCCTCAGATCCCCATGGCACATCCGATTGGCTGTTCAGTGGCACTCTGGTGGTCTGCAGCTGGACCCTTCCGGAGTAATCTGCAAACTCAGACAATCAAGTGACCCGAGGAAGCAAACTTTACACCCCATGGCCCCCCTAACGTGACCTCCAGCACAGTCGCGAGCACACAAAACAAAATGGGGTCCTGGAAAAATATCTGTGAAGCAAAAACTAACGGGGAGGAACAGCACTTGAGTGACGCCTGATGACAGCCAGGGACGTGCATCGTGAGGGCCAGGAGCAGCAGGACAGCGAGCCGCGTCCACACACACACACACACACACACGTCAGGAGGTCCACATGACAACAGGAGGGCACAGGCGGGCAGTCAGAAAGTGCCACCGCCTCGAGATGATGACCGAAATAAGGAATGGCCCGGTGTGCCACCGCCATCGTCTGCTGCTCAGTGGACAGCACAAGTGACGCGGCACCGCCAGGGATGCCACCGTGACAGTCGGCCACACAAAGCAGAACGCGGCCTCCATGTTTGGATTACTCAGCTGCCTAAAATAATAAACAAGAATCCAAATGATGCCAAGCGGCCACTGAGCACGGCAATCGAGGGTCTGCCACGACGTCGCGCTTCTCGAGATCACAACAGAAACAGAAGGCCACTCTTTAAAAATCAACGTCTGATCCGGGTGGGCGACAGTCGGCACCTCGATGGCCCCTCACATAACACACGGACTTGACACAACACAAGTGTGGCTTCCAAAAGGCCCCGGGCACAAGTGGGCCGCGTGCCCACCGGCTTGGCGAGTGACCAGAGAGGCGGGCGTGGAGTTGGTGGAAGCCCCTCGCTCCACGCGCTCCTCAAACACAAAGTTCATTTCCGATTCACTGACTCATCTGACGAGTGGCGGCTCTCCGGAGGGCAGCGCCTGATCTTCATCTTCATCTCTCTCTCCTTCTTTTCTTATCATCCATGCGTTGTGTTGTGCAGTGAAGAGGAGCCTCGTCGTCTAGCAGATTAATTACAGAAGCAACTTCCACTCCAACAACTGTAGCATCGGGTACTGCCCACGAAGGGGTGGCGGGCTCACTCGTACTCGCCGTCCTCTACGTGGCTCACCCATCCGCAACTGGGGTCTGTCCAGGCCCCTTGGTGCCCAGTTTGGTGTCGTCTTCTTCACAGTGACTTGGGCACATTAAGACGACCCCTGCTGGATGCCACCTTTGCCTCGCCTCAAATGGCCCACTGACAGTCCCGTGGCATTTTCAGCAAAGCTGCGCCTTTCGCTTCTGTGCCCTCATCTTGATGCCCACCCACCCATCTCTCTTTTTGATGGCTCTGCGGCCTGCCGGCTCTTCACTCGAGCGATGGCCACACAGAAGAGCACTGACGCCACCACCGGGCTCAAACCCTCAGCGACACATCGAGTGTTTGGTCTTGTAAAAGTGGGACGCATGCTCTGACTGTGCCAGCTGACCAGGCCTCCCATTTTTCTTTCAAATGTTTGCATGCTGGTCTGACTGGACATGGTGTTGGCACGTGCATCCAGTTGGTACATCGAACCGCAGGGCCCACCTCTGTGTCGCGAGTCGTCAGGCGCCTGTCACCCCAGTCAGGCTCTGGCACACTGTGATGCCACTGTTGCTGCTGGTAAAGCTCTGCCAGTTTTTCTGGTTGCGAGTTGAATTGGCGCACACTGGCTTGTGACAGCCCGGGGACTCGGAGCGGATCTTTAAAGGCAGAGCGGGAAGCGAGCAAATGAGGACGAAAGGGACGGTGCCGGTGGCCAAGTTGCCCGGTTACCTCGTGTAACTTCACGTCTGCCGTTTATGTCGTCCAGAAGAGAAGCGGAATCAATAAAGCACGGAGGGCACGGGGCAGGGGGACGACGCGAGAAAGAATCAAATCATTCTGAGTGAGTAATGAAAGTGTGGCGGAGAAGACCTCGAATTAATTATCTCGTGAATATCGCCGGCTTCCGAGCCAAGAGGGGATCGTCTGATTAAATGAAACGCGAACGTCTAAGCAGAATCACGGCGGATATTTGAACGTGAATTATGTTAAACAATCGGAGCAAATTGAATACCAAATCAAGAGGGAGGCGGTGGCGCCCCAAAGAAACTCGACCCCTGGCAGTGAGGGGTCTTCATCAGGCTCAGCGGGCAGAAGATGACGTGGTGTGGAGGCTCCGAGGACGAGGGTCTGCCTTTGACCAAAGGGGGGCCACAGTACAATGGTGACCCTGCACCAACAGACCACGTCCCCTCAGGAGTTAACGGACCGAGTTGGACGCTTAAGGGGAGCTCCTTCTGGAGGGCACGTAATGGGCAGTGAGTGCCCAGGGCAGACCGACCACTGCCAGGCATGGCGTCCATTAAAGGAGGACAGTGACAATGACGGGGACTCCGTGAGATGTGGCCTCCTATTATATGGTGGGGTGGGCAGTGCCACCCTGTGTTAACGGTGGCATCGGCCCTGGGTGTCTGTCTATTCAGTTCTCGGGCGACTCCCCAATCATCAGCGCTTCAGAACTTTCCAGAGCTTTAGTTTCTAAAGAGCCGGAGTGCCAGGCTGCACACACACAGACGCCTTCACGTCAGCACCCCGGATGGCAAAGCGGACGTCTGCACTCGGGACGGGACGGGTCAGGAGGGGCCACAGAGCCCCTTAGGGCCTTCACAAGTCTGGGTCCCCCAATGGTCACTTTGACTGAAGAAACATCCGGAAGGACTCCCCCGAGCAGGGCACCATGGCAGGGTGGACGCTAACCGGGAGTTTGTGACAAACCCCAGTTCTCAGTGTCTGTCTGGAGGATGCCAAGCGCCGCTCGTCACCAGTGCAAGACCACTCTAACGGTGAAGCATGGCGCTGGACTGGCAGACTACAGGCAGAGCTTGCGGCCAGTCGGGGGCTGTCATCGGCTTCTAGTTTTGCGTCCTGTGAAGTGGAGCTGCCAACCGTCGTCTTCTTTTCACGTCCCTCTCGACTCGTTCAGTTGCTTGAACATCTTAAAGTGCCCAGATGGCTGGAGGGGCTCACCAGTCAAAGGGACCCCTTATCACAGCGCGCAGGTAGCCGGCTGGCCGCCAGTAGTGCAGACGCATCACAAAGCTCAGAGCCGCCTTTGAACATCATGCCACTCGAGGATGTGAGGCTCGTTCTTCATCCTGGCCATCTCTTGTCACCGTTAGATGAGCAGAGCTGGCCGCGCACCTCTTGGGTTTGGTGCTCCACTGAACTGGTGGCTCCGTGGTGACAGCCCTGCTGCTCCACCCACTGTTACAACTCTGACCTCCTCCACAGTCATCCTCATCACCACCTTCTGGGAAGACCAATCCGTGGACCTCACTAAACCATCCAACTGGTGGCAGCAGCGAGCAGAGTGTGCTTAAGCAGTGCCAGCCTGTGGCCCACACTTACTGGGAAATCCTCGTCTGTGGGGACCAACTGCAGGCCCCACTACCCCCCATCAACGGCCTGCTGGCGCCAGGCAGACACACACGTTCGTCCACTTAGTGTGTGTGTGTGTGTGTGTGTGCCACTGCGGTCATCTAAGGGCGTCACAGATCTGTCACGGCTCAAGCTCGCCTGTCACTCATGTACGATGGGCCCCTCCGAATGTTTGATTTCACGCCCATCACTGCACCATCCATCTGAGGACCTCACCCGGCAACAGGACACAAACCCACCGAGTGCCCGTCGACCTAACCCAGGCATCTTCTGGAGTGCCAGGCAAGTGGGCAGAGGGCAGGATGCCAACCTCCACCAATAAGATGAAGGGCTAAGACACAGGCAGCCTTCAAAATGTCACGTGTGCCAGCCAGCGGTCACATCGAGCTCCTCATGGGGTGGGCCGATTTAATTGGGCCTCACTTGAGCCTCCTGACCTTCTCAGATAAATTATCGTCGTCTCTTAGAAACGACGGCTGATGGCACGCGATGCCTACCAGGTGCTCGGCTCCTGAACCGCTAACCTTTATAACTGGCCTGGCGCCCCATTCTTCACACGGTCCGGGGTCCTGGTGATGGAGCAGCGCCATTTGGCCTGCTGATTGATTATTTTAAGGCTGCAACTTCAAGGTGGCACTGCGTTTTTTTTTTAATTGACACCCCTAGGATTTCAGTTGCATTATTACTATAAAAAGCTTTGCCAGCACCATTCTCATTGTTAATTAATCTGTAGAGTATTGAAATTAATTTTCTATGTCAGATTATTATGCATAATTGCTTGTAGTGAAACCTGTAGGCCTTCAAAATATATCATCAGCTCTCGGAAATCCCCTGCAATTGAACTGCTCGCCGTGCGCTGGAGACGTTTATAGAGCGTAATTGAATAATTGAGCGGGGGGGGGGACGCCTGCTTTAAACGAGGGGCAGTGACGGCCTCACCCGGTTCACTTTAGAAGGGAGGAGGGAAACTCCGCCACACCCCCAGAAACCCCGCCCCTTCCTGCTTTAGGAGGACTGGCATTCCAGTAGAAATTCCCATTTGGGTAAACGGCACCCGCCTGAGCAAAATTAAAAAAAGAAAACGAACAGACAGCGGCACCGAAACGCAGACGAGAAGCAGAAATCGCAGACAAAGCCAAGAGAAGCAAAGAAAAGGGCAGCCGCAGGTCCACAGGTCGGAGGAAGACGCTCGGCACGCTCGTCACACTCATCACAGTCACGACCCGCGAGACGGGACAGCGAAAAATCACCACCTTTAATTACAAGTAGGCACAGCCCCATAAATTAAAGCCAATCACGACACGTCCTCTAAATGGGGCGGCACCACGGGCACATACCCACCGCCATACCCCTAGTTACACATCACACGGTTAACGTGTGCACTGTACGGCGGGTCATTTGGAAAGTTTGGGATTGCACTTCACCCGTGAACTCTGTGGAGGGTGCTGGACAAAAATGAAGTGAAGTCAGTGGGGGGCAGACCCCTGCAGCACTGGCACAGACCGACGCCACCAGCCAAGAACAATGCAGCTGCAGTTGTGAGTGGATTGACCCCAAGCCCACCCTTCTTGATAGGCGAGTATCTGCACGCCTCTCGCGTGGCCTTGAACTTCAAATCCCCTTTACGTGACGCGAGTCACACCACAGGTGACGATGTCCAGCTTTTGCCCGCCCTCTGTAGCTCAGGGGGCCAGCATTGTCCGGTGTCATCTCACGTGTGTGTTATGAGGAGCAGAGCAGAGGACTCATGGAGGAATTCCTAAAGGCCTGGCCTGGGCTGGGCTTCGACTTTTCAGGTGACTTGAAGTTTCAATGTCCACACGCAGCCATTTCGGCCGGGACCCCCGTAGTCGTGTGGCTCTATATTTTCAGGTGAATCTGAGTGCTGAGTTTCATGGGTTGTCACCTGGATACCACTCTGTGACAAGAGGGGTCTCTGTGGCCAACACATTCGCTGGTCTTGACTGCAGTACAGAGCAGCGTAAAACAGAAGGCGTGTCAGCACATTTCTTCTTGAGCGCAGAATGGGGGCAACTCAGGCGTGTGGACCCCCGAATGCCTACAGCCTCTGATCTTCAAGGTGAGCCCCGGTGCTTCCCATTTACTGTTCTGATTAACGGTCAGAGACAGCATGAAAGCCCCAAGCGGACCACCAGGACCCTCACCTGGCTGTGCTAACGGCTAGTGACCTCCATAACAAGAGAGCCCCCAGAAGTCCCTTTTGGTGTCACGGCAGATGGCGTCATTCTAACTCTCTTGGCTTCACGAGGGTGGCCCCCCAACTCACCACGCCGGCAGTCGCTGTCATGCAGGCACCCCAAAACCCACACCGAAGGCCAGGCTCACCCCAGGCAGCCTGACCCCACACCCAACAGGCCCTAAACGTGTTCTTAGGCTTCTAAGCTCCAAAAAGAGGAAGGAGGGAAGACGTAAAGCCACAAAACAACAATTTATACAGAAGAAATCAGAACAAAAGGGCAGCAGCAGCGAAAACCCGCACACTCAAAACAACGTCGAGTTCTGCTCCAACGCGGTGTTTCTAAATAACAGCAGCAAGCAAAGCAAATGCCAGGCTCAAATGCCAGGGCTGCCACCAGAAATGTGACGTCTCGCGGAACGGCACCAGCGGCTCTCGCCAAGCCAAACGGCTCTCTTTCATTCATTTGAATGGAGGGCAGCAGCAAGGCACCCGGCCAGGCGGCGTGGAGTCAATAAACGGCGTCTTACCTCCAGAGTGCGGCGGGGGGCCGCAGAGCAGAACGACGCCTTGTCCTTCACGGACAGAAACCGCGCTGCGGGTCTGCGCCTTGAAGTTTTCCAGATCTGTGGAGAGACAAAGAGAGAGAAATGGCCGTCAGTCTGCGGGTTTTCATTCGTACGAGTTCAGTGCAGGGGTGTGTACCCTCGTAGGGCAGCCACACTGTCAAGTGGCCAGAGCCCAGCCGTTCTGCCACGTTTAAGGAAGAAAACGGGCAAAGGCCACAAAGAAAAGTCGGAAAACGAGCTCAGGAACGAAGTCCAGACATTGAGGATCATCCAGAATCTCGGACGGTGGTCTTCACACCAATTAAAAAATCAAAATGACAAACACAAAGTGCATCCTAAAATGACGGTGACGGCGTCTCAACTGTCACATTCCAAAGTCCCCCCAAACCCCTCCAGAAGATCAGACTGCAGGGGATTCGAGGAGAAAAGCAAAATAAAACCCAACTGAATAAAAAACCAAAACGCCACTCGACGTCAACTCCAACACCACATGACGGCGCCTGGGGACCTGGCTGTGGGTGACACGTCACGACACGTCACCGACGGGACACATCGCGTTACCGCTGCTTATTTCTCATTTCGGTCAACGCCTTGTTTTTACTGTTTATGCGCCAGCATCATGAGCATCACGTGACCTCGCCTGGCGCGTAAGCGACTCAAAGTCAGGTGACTGGCACGTCTACTTGTTGTTATTCTACACATTTGGCTAATTTGGTTACGTTAATCGATTATTCGGCAGAGCTCTCTGTAAGTTGTTTTCTGTGGGTGGGGCCACCATGACATCACTGCCGAAGAACAGCGAGGCGCTCAGAGGCTCCTTCAGCTCTCGGTGCCATCTGTCGTCTTGCGGCTCCTCTGGGAATCGGACTGGCGGACTGGACTTGTTGGCCTTGGGCTGTTCTGGAGGACTTTGGACTTTTATCTTATTGTCTCTCTGGTTTGCCATCCCCTTCAAGGTTATCTTTATTTTGAGCCTGAGCAGGCTGAACCCTGTTGGTGGGGTTGGGGGTCTCAATCTAGGCAGGCTGGTCAAGTTTGTGGGTGTTCTTGGTGGCCTTTTTGTCAGAGTTGTGCTTTGAGATGATAGTGCCAGGGCATTTAAGGGTAACCTCCATCTCTCTGTCTAGCTATGGGCTCTATACTGCAGTGCCTTTCTGTTATCTATCCATTGGTTATATAGTGCCTTCCCTTATCTAGTCATGCCCAGGGTATGCCCGGGGGTCCCCGAGAGTTCAATGTATTTTTAAACCAATCACTGATTCAGTTAAACTGTGCCCCATGTGAGTGGTTCTGGGGGCCCTGCCCTGTGGCCTGTCCTGTTCATGCCGGGAGTTCACACAAATTTCTTAGTGCCACCAGCCTGTGGGGAGGCGTCTGAGGTGGGAGACGAGGCCCAGCCATGGAGATTAGGCTCTTAAGTTCTGCTCAGAACTTCTATAAATGCGCATTCGGGGGGCCGTACGGCTGGAGCGGCCTGGAGGCTAAGAGAGCGGGCTTGGAACTGAAGGATGCAAATTCAAGTGCCAACTGCCGGCTTAGCGTGTAATCCTAGATAAGGCGAGCGGCTGGCTGGGCTCTTTATCCAGAAATAACGGGCACGCGGCGCACAGTCGGTGTGGTGTGAAGCGCGAGTGCGGATTTGAGCCTCGCAATTCATTTATTTTTTATATTCTTCTGCTCGGTCGTCTTCACTGGTGTCAGCAGCAGGAATGGGGCACATGTGGCAGTGAAACACGAAATGAGGCCGAGGGTCTCGCTGAACGGAGGGCCTGATGGGTCACCCCCTCCACCTCAAATCCACCAAAGGGGAATCAGGCGATCCAGATGAGGTGCCAATGATGAGAACCTCTTTAGACGGACCCGACTGTCTAACTGAATTCATTGGCGCTCTCTTTGCTATTGACGTGCCAAGTTTGCCCAGATTGAACATCAGAGTACGACTACAGCTTGCCATGGACCACCTAGAGAGAGACCGGGCCTTCCCGACGGTCGAATCAAAGATCGAGGAGTTTGGCCAAGTAACGGAAGACAGGAGAAGAATCGCACAGCAGCAGTGAAGGATGGCGTTGGCAACGGTCTGGTGGGGGGCGGTCTTGCTGCCACAGAGCCTGGGCAGTGCGGAGGGCTCAAGTCACCGATGAATTCTGCAACATCTCAACAGGAGACTGACTGGGGTGGGGGGGTTGAAGCAGACCCACCATGAGTGGCCCAAGAAGAAGACATGGGGGGCTGTGGACTGAGCGACTTAAAGCTCTGACTGGAATCCCACGCCAAGGCTGAGGTGGGCAGGAAATGGTAGAAGGGATTCTGTATGGTGGAGTAGTCAGCAATGTCACTGAGCTGATGACAGATAAGTCACTTCTGCTAAAGGGGGCAATGGCAGCTTCTAGGGCCAAGGGTGGGCTTACTTCCCCCCATTATATAAATTGGTATTTATGTTGAATAAACGATTGACTTGGCACCTCTGCTGGCACCGTCTGCATGAAGATCTGCTCTTTACCACAGCAATGACAAATCTACTGCGGCCAGACGCGGACCACGTGCAGCCAGCCACGACTGAAGACTTTCAGGGGCTCAGTGCTCTCATCGCCACGTAAAGCACGTGTGGCACCATTGCTTTGAGCCAAACACGGTCCAACTGTGACCAGTGGCACTGACAGGCTGGGTGGCACATGGACTCCGGGCCTAACACGGCCCAAAGGCAGCCAGCCATGTGTAAAGTCAGCCTGGCATTGCAACCCAACCCATTCAAGGTCGTTCATGCCAATGGTATACCAGGCCAAACGTGGCCCACATGCCATCAAAGCACATTTCATACGACCAGCCATTTGTAAACACGATGAGGGCCACGTCCAGCGTGTCCAGCAGGGCTGTGAGGTTTGGGCCTCCCAGTGAGCCATAAAGTAAAGTGTGTGTCTGTGTCAGTTCCATTTTGGGACACGCATGTCCCCGCTATAACTGGCAGGGATGGGCATTGGCTCCACGTGGACGTTTAATCTAAAGTGCCACCTTCACTTCTGTGATGTCTCTGTGTTTCTGTACAAAGTGAACTTCCATGTTGGGAACGCAGCTGGACTGAGTGGGCGCAGTGAGAGAGGAGGAGATGCCAACAGAGCGACCTGAAAACCTTAAACCATAAAGGCAGGCAGTGTGGCATAGCAGTTGAGGTGCTGGGCTTCAGAGCGTGAGGCTCAAATCCCACTGCTGACACCTGACATGTGACCCTGAGCCAAAGAACAAAAGAAATGGCGGCGATGGCATCTCGTAAACCGTGTAAAAGGTGCCAGGCGCTTAACAATAAGAATGACCATTAACACACAGGCCCTCAATGTGGCATCGGTTACTCAACTCAATGGGGGGCCAGCTTGCCCCCAAACTTGCCTGGTGGTCTTGCACTGCCGTTTTAAAGAAGTCAACATGTGACCTAGCCGGGCACATCTCCATAGCGACCATAAAGCCAGGGGGTGTGGCCACGACAGGGATGCACAGACGCCGTTCGCGCTCGTCTCTCTTCTCTCCGAGTTTACCCGTTTGTTTTTTCATTTGTTAATTTTTATTGTTTTAGCTGACGCAGCAACGCTGGTCTCGCTCCTCTCCTTGAAGATGAACAACCCGTTTGCTCGTCTGAAAGGGAATTCACGCCATCATGTGCCATTAATCACACATTAAAGTTGACAGAAATATTGATTATATAATTAAGATTGCCACGGAGCAGTGAAACAAAAAAGTCATTAAACAAGAGTTCCAGCTTAGCAGGCCATCATCTCGCTACCACACAACAAAAACATTTATTTAATTACAACAAATCAATCAATTCACTAAAATGGAAAACAAACCAACCAGTCAGCTGGCACCCACTGGGCACGGCGGTGCCAGCCTCGTGTCGCTCCCACACATACGCCGGAGGTCACAGCAGACGTTCCCAGGGGCACACTTTACAGTAGAAGCCGGCGGGGGTCCGCGGCTCTAAATCGTCACTTGTGTGACGTGAGAAGGCTCGGCTCCTCTCGGTGGCCTCACTTGCTCTTCTTCGTGATTTCAGACGTCTTCTCTGGTCGCTCTCCATGGTCCTGAATCAGGCCCCCTCTCCCCCCGGACGTAAGTGGTCTCCACACGTACAAGTCTGTCCTGCCCCTTCAAATGCTCTGACTGGAAGTGGGGGGCCGCCGCCTGTGTGCTCCACTCGTGGATGAGGGTGAAGCTGGCCTTGATCCCTCGTCTGATCCGACATAAATCGAGCTGCTTCACTCTCTTTGTACGGCTTGTCGCTTATAGAAGAAGTGAAAACGCGCCAATCAGCGGTGTGGCATGGCATCTGCTCCGGCAGGCGCTAAAGTGCCGCCATTTCAAAGTGATGCATTAATCTCGACGAGTGACGATGACAACAGATGTCACAGTCACTGTGGGAAATCAAAACGCGGGGCCCACTGAAGTCCAGTCCGTGGCGGGCCCACACATCCCGGGACTTGGAAACAAGACAGCTGATTAGTTCTGCTTGAACGGCGGACTTAAACGGAAAATTAGCGGGCTCACTGATTTATGAAGGAGTAGCGAGGGGTCAGCCACCAAATGTCACGCCGCCTGGCGCTGGGACGACTCAATTAGGTGAGCGACCTTAATTATTTTCTGAAAATGTAAATCTCGCTCTAACCCTGATGGCCCACTTTTTAGTGTAATTGGAGATGAAGGGACATCCGCCCTGCTGAGCACCAATTTTTTGCTTTCCTTCATAATTCATAAGTAATCAAACGGAAAACACAGATCTGCACATAAGGTACAATTTAATTTCAAGGAGAAATTAAAAATAGACGGCTCTATAAAAAATAAAAGGTCACCCCGGCTCTCTGCTGCCATCCACGCTGCCGACTGCTCGAGTTGGGCCATTTCCTTTAATGAATGGGGGGGGTCGTCAAACATCACGGGGGTATCATGGAATGTGGACCTGGCAGTTGGGTCAGCCGGAGTGGCCATTCAACGACGAGGCACTTTGAAAGCCCGCTAGGCCTACGCGTGGGATTCACTTCAGAGAGTGGCATCATCCCGAGGGCACCAAGTAGGGCACAGCAAACGGAGGGACGGAGCCAACGCCCTCGAAATCGCTTCATCTGTTTGGTCTTTTATGGGTGCAGGTCAGTGGGAGCAACACAACTGCAGTGGGCACAGTGGGCAAACCCATGGAGGGCATCGGGTCATTCTCTCACCTTATCCATACAATTAATAGTTAATAAAGATACTAATAATACAGAGTAGAGCGACACAATCACACGCATGCGATGATCTACACGTAACACACTGGTGCCATCATCGCCACCACATTATATGACGCCCCCCTTGTCCGTCTACTCTATCACATCCAACTCTTATATAGTGCCTTTCAGAAGTCCTTCACATATTGAATTTCTGTTTTATCTCTCTATTGTATACACAGCAGTGACACTCTGTTGCCATCAGCCCCCGGTGCCATGATTAGTAACAGATCAATAAAAATGGACAGTTACTACATCATAAATAGACAGATGAGAAAGGCGCTATATAACCAAAAAGATGGGGTCCCGTCCAGCTGCAGGGCCACCGAGACGCGCTACCTGACCTCGCCATTTGTGCCTCCTTTACGCTCATCTTGACACAATGGCATCGCCGGCTACACCGCCCTCTAGTGCACCAATTCCACGACCGATGGTGCTCAGCCACTGCTGGTCACATCGCCCTCTAGTGTCCAAACCCTCCTACAGGCTCACAGGCGAGTTCAGTGATTAGTCAGGGGACCCCCAACATGGCTGTCATTACTAAGGCAAGCTAAAGGCAACAGGAAGCCCACTTTGAACTGATCTGTGAAATTCACCTCGTTCTTCCAGACCCGCCAGAGTTGGCACACTTCTGTTACGGCTGTATAGCACTCTTCACGGGGCGCTGCTCCAGCCCATTAAAGGCAGCTGGCAGCCCACACACCTAATTTAGGGTGCAGGCGAGTAGACGGTGACAGCAGAAGAGCCACAAGGAACAGGAAGCAAACACGAGTCACTGAGATAAAGGACAACCATTAAGAAAAAACAGCATGAGGCCAAACCCGGACGAGCAAACGGCAAAACTCAAAAAAGACCACCGAAAAACCCCAAAAGACACACCACCACCGGCAGGGACTTCAAAAGGACCAAAGCCACCCAACTCCTGTCATCATGTCACCACACAGCACAGACAGGAGGGAGCTGGGGGTGGAGCCTCAGGCACACATGGGAGGGGCCAGCGTGCCAAGTGCCACTGGGGCTGGCGCTGAGGGTGAGCTTGGAGCCCCAAACACATTCCTCTGATCATCAGCCGGGGACAGGAGGGGAAACCTCAGCACCTGGGCCCCCCACACCGGCAGTAATTGTGCTCTTGATGTCACAAAAGGCCTCGTGGTGGCAGAGATTTCTATGAGCCCTGGGTGGTCTCCAAACAAGGTGTAGGGTCCGCCTAAAGGCTCCGACCCTGACCCTCTTGGAGTGTTGAGGCTCTGGTGACAGAAACGCTGAGCTCAATGACTTGGGCACAAGGCCACAACACAAGAGAACCTGAGAGGTGGCGGGCCTGAGGACTCCGTGAAGACCCCATAAGCTGTAACGACATCATTCCAAATTCAAAGGCGGCTAGAAGGGCAAATGTCACGGGGCGAAATGCCAATACGCAGCTTTACAAGGGCACACGATGTGAAGAATAAATAAATAAAAGTACACAGAATTTAATTAAAATGAATAATTTATGACCAGCAACTCCTGCCTCTGCCGTCCACGCGCTGGGGGTCTCTTATCAATTTTAATGGACTCTGTTGACCGTCCCATTTGTTTGCAATGGTGATTAATCTCCAAGGGCAAGTCCTCCACCGCGAGCCCACCCGCTCCACCCGCGCCGCCGCACACCTCTATGAATCATTCATGCGTCCAGCCAGAGCTCCGGACCACCAATGCCTTCCCTCCACCTGCACTTCTCGTTTGCCTTTGGGGTCTGAAATATAAACAGCTGCACGGTGCTAAAGCAGGGCCTGGTATTAGTTTGGGGCGCGGGAGCTGGAGATGTGGGCAACGCCTGGACCCCATTTCAGAAAGGTATGCAGATTTATCACAAAAACTGGTGCTCATGAAGCCTCCACACTCCTGCCCATCGAGATCCACGGACATCGCCGAGGCCCAAAGACACTCGGACAAATCGCAAAGCTTGTAACGGACAGCCAGCCGGGAAGGAGGGGGGACACTGCCTCCCCCAAGACACTAGGTGGCAACTCCCTTGGACTGCAGCAGTGCCCCGGATTCCCGCAGGGCACTATGGGACATGGAGTTCAGCAACACAGCCCTGCTGGGTACCAGAGGGTGCTGCCAGGAGACGCTGTGGGAAGACGGTGGTAGAATAAATTGTCACCTAGCCGGGATCACGAGAACGGAAACCCCAAAGTACTTCCGGGCGGATTAAAAACTTGAATTCTCTGTCTGACCCGGAAGTGCTGGCAGGTCACATGGTTGGAAGAGCAGTAGCACTTCCGGGTCAAGGACTATTTAAAGGACTTCGGAATACCCGGCAGGCGAGCTGGCAGGCGAGCTGGCAGGCGAGCTGGCAGGCGGGAGGAGGTGGCGGAGTCAGAGCGATGGAGAGAGAGAGATGTGATCGTTACTGTCGACTTACTTGTGTTTATTGTGGCTGAGGTGCTTGGAGGTGCAGAAAACGAGGACATATTGGGTATGAAGGGGCAACAGTGCCACCTAGCGTTCACAGCTGGAACACTCGTGTGATAACGACACGACAGCAGAGCCACTCCTTCGAGGGCCATAAAAGGAGGAGATGCCACATTCTCGAGACCACCGGCGGGTTGCTGGCTGCAGATGGCAGTGACTCTGGGTCACTTGGTGCCCGGGCGAGATCACATCAGCAAAGACCCCACACCTTCCATGGATACAACCGGCAGTTGCCATTGCTGGGCTAACGTGGCAGCAGGATGCTTGACCTTCTCTGCAGAGACCTCTGTGCTCAGAGACGAAGGCACAAACATGGCGGAGCGGAACGTCAGACAGACAGACCCCTAAAGCCCAGCCCTCTGTGCCCCCTCAAACTCACGACGACAGTGGAATCCATCAAGAGTGGCAGCGATATTTACAAAAAAAAAAACCAAAAGGGCAAAAGAATAAACGAGAAGAACTGGGGGTCCAGCAGGACTGGGCAGAGGGGCAAAAACCAAACCGTCCGGCTACCCCCAAAGCATCTGGCAAAGCCCTTTAAAGGGCTGCTGGTGTTATTAGAGAACTGTGGGCACAATGTGGGCACCATAGGTACTCCCTCTGCGGCCGCTCAGATGGATGGGCATTGTGTTGTTCATTGGCGAGGGTGGACGAGGGCAAGCAAGGAGACACACAGCAGGTTTAAAGACTCACAAGACTGTCATTGTGCCATCAGAGAAACGCGTCACAAAGAGTTCAAAATGTAAATATGCCCTTAAAAACAAAAGGGGCACCATAATGTCGCATTTGCAGAGCGGTAACCCGGCCAGCATCTCCCTGCCACATCCATGCCAGCCTCCTGAGCAGTCTACTCGCCATGCCAACCTCATGCCTTCTCTGCTCTGCTCTGCACTGGCCGCCGAGACACGGTGCCCGCATTCCTCAGCAGTCACACACGACCGTCATCATTAGACCACCGGTGCCCCTGCTCTTTCCACAGGACTGCTCCATCCATCTGTTCGCTCATCTTGTCTCTCCCTGGGATCCTCGATTGACCGACTCAGTACCCACCCGAGCCCCCCGCATACTCAGCCACCCCTCCTTTAAAGCCACACCCACCAACCTGCGCCAACACGCCTCCCAGCCTCCCCCTACCATTAATATGATGGCACACACACATGCAAGGGTCATGTGGTAAGGGCATGGCCACACCCACCTAATCCTAGCTGATTGGCTACTGGTTGGCGTGCCAGTCATTGGCAGAGCCACAGCACAGGTCGCCCCTGCAGCTCAAGGCTGGCACTTTCTGGACAGAAGTTTGGACGTTTTGGACAGTCGCCTGCTGGCTAGCGTTGTGGTGCCAGTACAACACGAATGGTTCCACATTCCATTGGACACAAGGTGGCGCCACACGCTCCATGGTGGCTCCTCGTGTTCTGCCACTAGAAACTGTGCAGGGCTCTGCGGTTTTTATCTCCATGCGTTTGTTGCTGGTGCCTACCTGCTTTGCCACGTGGTGCTGTGTACTTTTATCTTTAGCTCTCACATTGCGTTGCCCTTTTCATAATCGACTATGAAGATTCCGACTTTGGACACGTCACCGGGGCCTCATCGGCTAAACATCTCGACGTGTCACAAACGTCACTGACATTACTGAATGTTCTGACGCGTCAATTTAATTGTAAATCTGGCGACACCTCTGGCTTTGCACAGTCTGTCTGTCTGTCCTTCGCCACTCCACACGCTGGCTGCTGTCATTTCAGCGACCTGTCCAGTCTGACAAAGGGACTTCAAGATGGCCGTCTTGGGCTCTGCTCTAGTGGAATCTGGGGGCATACGGGCACATTGGGTACCAGCTGCATCCAGCAACTCGAACATTAATGCCGTGAATAATTGATGTGGAGAATCGTTTAGCGCCACAGCCGCAGGCGGGCACTTGTCGGCGTGCCCCTGAGCCGTCTGCAGCCGCACTGCGCCCAAGATGAAAGGGTGCTGTGAATTACGGCCTTGCCAGCGAGTTTATGACCCAAGTCCTATCAACAAGCAGCCACACGCATGCAGACCTTAGTCATAAAAAGATGGAGAGCCCGGAATGCGAGGAAAACACAACGTAATCTGCTGGCCTGGCAAAGGACGGAGAGGAGACATGGCGAGTGACGCCTGGCAAACTCACCCTTCATATCAGGCGCTCTAGAGATGGCGGCCGCACACTTCTTTACTTTAGGAAACGAATGAGTTGAAGGGGGCATTGCGGGCTCCACTCCGGTAACTACAAAGATGAGGAGAGTACAATTAGCTGGGGGGACAAGCAAACTGCGCCAAGCACAGAAAACCCTGCTGTCTTTGGGGGCCACTTGAGGGGGCACAGCCTACAGCAGCCGACTTATACAGGGAGAGCGTGAAGTCCCCACAGGCTGTGACCCCCGGTGCCCGCACTCACTGAAGAGCGCTACAGAAATAGAAGTCTGTGCCATGTTGTGGGTACTCATGTGTGTGCCAGTCTCAAGACAGAAAGGCCCAAACTGCTGCTGTGGTTCAAGATGTCTTCCCCCCAACCCACCTTTACAACGGTGGCACCAGAACAGGTGCGAGTGGAGGCTCCGCATGATGTGAGAGTTGGCAGACTACCTGGACGATGGCCACTACGGAGGGACTCTGTGTCTCTGCGTGCTGATTGGTCCAGCATGGCCATCCACATGAAGCGAACAGCTGACAGAGCCCATCTGCCACCCTCTCAGCCCGTCGTTAAATGGACAAATCAAACACAGTTCTGTCATGGCAGGGTCCTAAGGTGTCAGGGGGGCGGTCCTTCAGCCGTGATGCCAGAGTGGCCACACCCCTTGAGCACCACCCGCTAAACACCGGAACACACAGGAAACAATAAATACGGAGAAGGGGCACACGATGCCATGGACCTGCTCTGTGTACTGGAGTGGTGAACCCTCATCAAGCTCAACCCGATCTTCAGCTTCACCAGGGGCGCTGAAGCCCAAGGCAGTGCAATTGCCATAATTACTTTGGGGGTCTCGAGCTGTCCACCTCTTAAACAGGACACCCCTATCAGTTGGAGGGCCTGTCCTGCATCATTAACAGGTCCCACTGCTGCCACCTAATGGCCCAGAGGCCTCCTCTCCTTGTTTGCTGCCTGCAGTGCCCATACCTGCCACCTCTCAGAGTGCCCATCCACCCTTCTTCAGACGTGCTTATGCATTCCAGGGCCACACTGCACACAAGAGGGGTCATGCATGGGGACAGAGAGGCCGCAGGGGCCACCATTTGTGTTTCTCTAGAGAAGCCTCCAGAAGAAGGTTCCAGAAGGATTCGTGCAGTGGGTCCCTAGACGAGAACAGACTTGTGAGCTCCCACTGGGGTTCAGGTGGTCTTCCGCTCTCGGTACCCATGCTTGGGGTCACCCAAAAGACATCCAAGAGTCCCATTACCTGCCTACACTGGGCACTCTGGAGCTGGGAGTCGGCTGTAGGCTTCATGCCACTAGAAGGGCTGTGCCCTGCTGTCTCAACGCCCCTTTACCCACTTCATTCACTCTGTGCTCGGCAGACGTCATCCCGATTCTCATCGTAGCTGAAGTGGCACTAAACCTCTCTGAACCATCCTGGCACCACTGAACCCAACAAAAGTGGGCACGATGCCAGTCACTCGCTTTTTTGTTATGCCACCAGAGGGTCGACGGCGTGATTTAGATGTGCTGCGTATCCCTCTTTGCACGGCAAACCTCCATTTTCCCAGCGGAGCCATCCACTCTGTTAAAGCACCGGAATGGGGCGTTCGACACTCAAGGATTTTGTTTTCTCCAAATAAAATGTCAATTCTCGAGCTGGGAGAGAGCGGACTTGCTGTGCAGCGGGAGCCCCTGGCGACGGCCGCGCCGATTGTGTTGTAATCCCGACTTCTTGGAGGCGGCTTTACGGCTCGCTGTTTTGTCAGGTGAAGGCGAGGAAGTCCATGGGTGAAAACCTATGACTGGCCGACCTCGGTCTGAAGTGGCAGTGTGTGGTGCTTGGGGGCGCCGGTTAATTACTTAGCAACGGTGGCAAATGTGCCATCTGTTGGAATGACAGACGCGGGGGGTCACAGGGGGACAGGAAAGCGGATTGTCACATTTCACAGTCCTTTTATGTATTTATTCACGTGTTTCATTTGGTCCAGAATATTCAGCCGTCAACGTGGAGAGGGCGGGCCTTAGCCAGGCCTGGCATTTGATTGGCGAACACTCTCAGCTCTGGCTGCTGCTCTGCCCAGAAAAGTGAGGTGGAAAAGCATTTTGAAATGGGACCTGAAGATCAGACGTGGCCAAGGAAACAGTGAGGGTGCTACAGGGTGCCCACCTGATGAGCACCTAGAAACAGCATAGCAACGGCTCCCTCAAAAAAACAAAACTGGCGTCAAACAATAAATCAATTAGGAGAAAACGCAATCAGAATTGGAAACCACAAGTTTAAAAATCTGAAGAAGTCCACCCAAGTACCACCAGAAAGATCACAAAGGAAGCCAAATCACAGCCTTGGCAGACACGCGCGCAAGAGAACTTTGCCCAGATTTTCAGCCCGAGACGGCGGGCTTGTCTGCAGTCCAGAGGTTTTCATGGTTCCTCTCCCTTCTTTGCACATTCCTAGTATTTTGAACTTTTGCAGTCGTGTAGGCCGAAGCCTGCCAGGCGAGTGTGTGGTCAGGCTGCCCAGTGAGAGGCCTAATTCTAGACAGGCATGGAAGGCCCTGGTCGGGTTCTCTGGGTCCTCTGACCCCTTTGGTATTTTTTGTGAGCTCATATCATAACATGAGGGCCACTTTTGCTTTTGTGAGTTTTTGACACTTTTTGTCACATCCACACGAGTGGTGCCCAGGCACTGTGAAGGCATGAGACAAACGATGGACAGACTAAGATAACACCTCAAGCTCACTTAAGCCATCAGGGTGGACTGGACAACTGGCCATCACAGAGGGTCCCAAAGCATCTCATGTCCAAAAAGCACTTCCAAAAATGACAACTAGAGGGAGAAATCCTGTCAAAAACCCCGGCTGGAGCAGCCAATCCAGAATTTAACAAAAGCACAAAGCACAGAAACAGACAGGCGCCAGCTCCCCAATGAACCACCATGAGCTGCGGGAGACCCCCAGGGCCATTCCTGGCGGTGACTGACCGGTGGCCCCACCCATTAAATAAAAGGAACACAATTAACAGCAAACAAACATAAATGAATACGAAAGAACTAAAAATTGAACAAAGGCGACGTAAAACATGAATTTGAACCCCAGCCAAAGACGGGTGACACAGGGAGAAGGGGCAGACTCCTCATGAGCATTAAGTGGGCACAGGACCCCTGGCACCACCACCTGGGCAGACAAGGTGACCAAAAATGAAACAGGAGAACAAAGTCCAACAAAGCCCCCCATGCTGAGCCTGGTCAAAGGAAAGATAAGCCAAGGTCCTCAGAGGGGCTCACTGATGGAAACATGACGGTGGACACGGGACGTGTGACCTGGGGACAGACGTGCACATCGTTGGTGACTGTTGGCTTTGGGCGGATGGCACGACGAGACCAGGTGTGTGACACTGAATTTCTTCATTCACAATATGCCGGCCAGGGGGGCCACGCTGAATCGCTGAAATGGGCACAATTTCACGATCGATAAAGCAGATGTTTATTCACCAGCTTAGCTCTTATTGGGTTTAAGATGGAGTTTGTTTAAAACGTGTCACACGTCCAGCAGCTGGTGTCAGCACTTTTAGGACTTTAGATGAATTTCATTTACACTGCAGAACTCTGGAGGGCCTGCGGCCACACGGCTGCCCACCTGGGGACCACTTTACAGGCCTCAACTAAACCGTCACTCCACATCAGCTAGCAGCATCAACGCACGTGACGCACTACTGAAGTCGAAAGAGGGGCTCGAACCCGAGACGGACCTCCACTTCCATCATTCTGCTGGGGCTGCCACCAGAAACCCCCTCGCCCTCCGTGGACAAAGCAGGGAACACACCTGTCTGTTGGTCGGTCGTACAGTGCCATCCACATCACTCCATTATATAGCGCCTTTCATATCATCGTCTTTCTTATCTATTATTTAGCACCTTTCATGCCCACCTATCTGCTGTGAAATGCCTCTCACGCTGTCTGCTATATAGCGCCTTTCATACCCGTGTGTCTCATATGCATCTCTCCTGTATCGTGCCTTTCATATCTACTTATTACTTAGTCTGTCTATTATGTGAGACCCCCCCACCCCGTCCCCTCGGGCTATTAATGGCAGCTCAGAAGACGCACTTGTCACCCTGTCCTCAACCATCAAGCCACCACTGTGAGGGACCAGAGCCAAAGTGAGGGTCTTGAGGGTGCTTCAAATGTAAAGAGAGTCTGCGTGCCCACCTGTGCACCCGCTCCCGAGGAGCCGCCTGCTGTGCCACATCCTGCACTCTCACACTCACTAACCGCTGGCGCCCTCCTCAGGGACGTACCTGCGAGCCTCACTCTAAAGTTCATCTCTGAACTTTGCCAAGCTGTGCCCCCCAAATTGCCCACCATCTGCAAGAGGGGAGTCGAGCGCCTTGGAAGTGCAGGTGTCCCATGTGGTCCCCCCCCCTCCTGCCCCAGTATTGCCCACCTGACTTCTTTGGCGCTCGACTGATTCCAGGCGGACTCGTCTGCAGCTTGGCATTTGTCCATTTGGGTCACCTCTCTGCCAGAGTGGGCTCAATAAACGGACAGACGGCGCCCCCAGGAAGTGCTCAGCCGCCAAACCCTGAGGGGGAGGGCAAAAGGGGCTGCCCAGGTGCCCAAATACCTGCCCGCCAGCCTCCTCAAAGTGACGGCGCCAGCTCTTGTGAATTCCGCTCATTACAGTAAAACAAACGTCAGCCTCTGCAACGAGAGAGGAGCGGCGTCAGAATCCAAAGAGCGAAGGAGGAAAATAAAATGATTAGAGGCGAGGCTGGTCAGCAGTGGGGGTCTGACAGCGGCCCCCCCTCCAGCGGCAAGTTCTAAATAAACACCAAAGCACAATGGGGTGCAATGGAAGGCCTGTCTTACTGCACGCCTGGGTGCCCTGTGAGTTATGAAGCCCCCCAGCGCGTGCGCCTGCAACATAAAAAGGCAATTTTCATAGCGGAAAGCCGAGGAAAACGGCAACTTTTCAAACAACTTTCACAAGCGTCAGCCGGCAGAAGCGCAACTTTTTATTTTTAGACGGAGAACCTGCACGCTTAGGTGTATGCGGTGGGAGGGCAGCAAGAGCGGGCGAGTCCTGGGGCCACCTGGCAGCTGCTTCATCGACACAAAGGACCACCCGAGGGGGGGCTTTAAATCTGCTGCACGTGGACCTCATCCAGCCCCCCCGTGGCAATATGCAGCGTTAAGCGTCCCGCGGCATTGGCGCTACTCCATAGTCACCAGTCTAGCCTGACCCCCCCACCTCCGACTGCGTAGTGGGGCGTATCGCCGCCAATCACGACACAAGAGTGACAGGCGCGTAACAAGCAGACAGAGCCCCTCGAGGACGCCCCTGTGTCCCAAGCTGGGCGTTTTCTCCGGCTCTCCCTCCGTGTGTGTGTGTGTGTGAGAGTGAGAGTGAGCGAGTGTGTGTGTGTGTGTGTGTGTGTGTGTGTGCCCCCCCCCAAACCCCCTGCAGTTCCTCCTAGCCTTTCACTCGGCGCTGCTCTGATGACCAGTGGCGTCCCGGTGTACAGACTGAATGTCCCCTCAGCACTGTGACTTGTCACTCGACTGTGTGTACGCACCCCCTCAGCGTGTCCCTCAGTAGCTCACACGACTGACCACCCCAGGCAGCACCCACAACCAAAGACAAAAAGACCACTTTGGGATGGTGGGTGACGTTTCCTAATTGTCGTCCAGGTACTCCGTGGACTGCAGTGTGGTGGACCGGAGGACTCCGAGGGCCTTGGTGTGACCGGACCGGCGAGCTCACTGGGCCGAGTGGTCCGTTCCTGGCAGCGGCGCACCAACTGATCTACACATCAAGTGCTGCCAAGAAGAGCGGCGGGCGCTTTAATATTACAGGCCATTATATGTCACTAGGCAGCTGGCGCTCGAGGACGAGGTGCGCATGTCAGATCTCCTACCAAAGCTCACGTTCACAGGCTGCCAACGCAGAATGTGCCTTCTTCAGAATGAGCCGTGACGCCGTTGTGGGGACGAGGGGAGGACATGGGGGCTGCTGAACAGGACACACGCGCTTTCACATAATGACAAATGGCTGCCGTAGCCTGCCGAGTGCCTTGAAACAAAGACACATGGACATCTTTAACTAGGCGGTTCAAGGACATGGGGCCCAGACTGGCAGCATCGGGCACAAAGCAGGAACCAACCCTGGATGGGACGCCATGCACAGACTCCCACTCACCAATGGAAACCCCACATGGAGAACAAACACATTGGGAAGAGGATTTGAACCCAGAACTGAACGGGCAACACCTCCGAGTCAGCCGGTCCTCTGTGTGGTGGGCACAGGTGCCCCTTTGTCTTAGAGGCCACATGTTCTCAAAAACAGCGAGCGCCGCCCATTCATCTCTGCCCCCGAACTCTGAGGTGCTGCCAGAGGCTTTGAGCGGAGCGCAAAGAACACTGAGGGGGAGGACAAGAACAGAAGGGGCCTTAACAGATCGCCATGGCGACACAACAGCTCCCCCGATGGACCTCATCGACACCCGCGCTCTGGAGTTCACCTGCTGCGGGCATCCGGTGGGCCCACCCAGAAAAGGGACGTCAAGGAGAAGGAGAGATGAGAGGGGGAGTCACGTCACTGGCACGAGGGCCACTAAGGGACAGAATCGGATCACACTTACTGATTGGGCAGGCAGATGAGCCTTGTGCCCACATGCCACATGCCTGTTCATGACTGCACCTCGGTTAACTTTCTGCTTGCAGTGCAACAAGACATCAACTCATTATAAAAAAATCAAACAAACTAGAAGAGTATTGAGAGCTTACTTCAGAAAATGGCGGAGAGATAAAGAGCTTAATGTGAAAGGCGCTATATAACAGACAGGACCGAAAAGGAGATAAACGTGTAAGGCACTATAGAATGGATGGATGGACGGACGGATGGACAGAAGGGACACTCCTTGACAGGTATGACAGAGTGCCGTACAAGTGACAGACAGACAGACAGACAGACGTGAAAGGCACCCAGTCAGTTAGCTCCACCCACCTCAAACAACTGAAGCTCCGCCCAGCCTGCTGCACTGCCTCCACTAGCCCCACCCAGCCTACTGCTCTCCCTCCACTAGCCCCGCCCAGCCTGCTGCACTCCCTCCACTAGCCCCGCCCAGACAGCGAAGCGCCACCTGCTGGCTGCCACAATATTCTCTCAGAAATGCCATTTACAACATAACAAAGTTCATTTTTAGGCTTTCATCAGAAGTCCTTACCCAGACACCCCAGCAGCTACTCTGCACCTTGTCTAAACTTAACAGCAGAAGAGAGCAGAGTGGGAACAGACCCCGGGATGCACTGAAGGACGGAGGGCCAGTTGGGACTGGCTGCCAGACTGCGTTTATTCAGCCAGTGCGCCACGAAGGCCTGCCTGGCCGATTCGGTTTCTCTCGTCGTCTGTCCCCTCAGAAGTAATCAATGGACGGTGGTGAATCATCAGGCCCAGCTGGCTGTGCTGCTCGGCTCCCCTCAGTATGCCCCCCTCCCCATCGCCCCGTCTGTGTGTATTTCATTGTCCTCCATACATGCCCCGTGTATTTTCAGCAGAGTCGTTTGCTGATGACAGATGCCAGGAAGCTGCTAGCAGGCAGGGAGACGGCACAAAGCCATCCTGATCTCGCAGCTTCATTAACGGGAAGCGTTCGTGTCGCAGGGAGAAGACGGCAGAGCTCACAGCACCGGTAATTGGGACCTACGGCTTCGGCCCAAAAGATGACATTTCTAAAGCGAGCAGCGCAGTGACACTCGCTGGCAAACACAGGCTGACGATCCGGAGACGTAAATCTAAAAAGTGACGAGAGGGAGAGAACGGGAAGAGATAAAGAAGAAAGGCGCAGCGCCATTAGTGTCAGCGGCCGAGCTCGCTCATGTCGAGGACAGGGTCACCACTCGGTCACAGCGTTCTCTGCTCCTGTCCGCTCCTTCGGTTTTGTCTCTTTATTGCCATTGTTGCTTTAATTACGTCATTTCTGTCACTTTTGACTATTGTTTCATTCCTACGTCAAGTCCTCCCAAGAGGCGGGGCCACCTGTCAGTCTGCACTGATGGACTGCTAGAGCACCTGCAAAGGCTCATGGGAACTGCGGTGTCCTGTATGCGCTCTGCTTTCTGGGATTACCTGGACAATCCATTGGCCTGAGTTTGATTATTTTTGGAGTGTTTTGCTGTATTTTTTCTCGCTTTGTCCTAGCCAGGGGTTGACGGTGATCCCCTCCCTAGTGGGGTGTATTCTACTGAACTTTAGAGCGGAGTGCGGTTTGGGCAGCCGTAGGTCAAAGCCAGCCAATTTAGTGGAAGCTGGGCTGCTCGTCTGGCTGTTTCTCAAGGCCTCATGCCGGATGGCAGCACAGTGGCACTGCCAGGTCGCTAGTGGACTTTGCATTGCCCGCTTACAAGAACGAGTGGCTGGGTGGGGTTTAGAGGGCACTCAGGATGTACAAAGCCCACTGTGCCATCAGGCTACCCAAACGGTCAAGGGGCGGATGTAGGGCTCATCTCAGAGACTCGGCAGTGAGGCGGAGCAGATGAGGCTGTGGGTTCAAATCCCACCACTGACACCATGTGACAAAACAAAAGAGAGTGACATGTGGGCAAGTGCCGCTCAAAACGTGGAGAGTCATCTCGTAAAATGAAGTAAAGCCGCGCAGGATGTCAGCTAAGGAGGATCATTCGAGGCCGATGTGGCGGCTTTCAATTGTGGGATTTCAGTTGTGATTGCAGAAAATGAGAAGGCGAGTCGGTGTGCCGGCCCGCCGAACGCCTCCCTCCCGGAGACTGTGATTGCTCGGATTTTCCACTCGGAGAAGCTAACACATGTCAAGCTACAAATTGTAACAGCGCCGAGGTACAGAACCCGCTTCAAATGCGCGATTTCCTCCCAGACAAGCTTTCTTTTTCTCCTCAGGCATGTCCTGATTAAGACGGCACCGGCTGTCATCGGATCCCTCCTTCAAGAGGGCTGAAGGCCCACCAATATGATATTGAAATGGAGGAGATGACGGCAGCAGCACAATGAAGCTTTGCGAGATCTCAATTAGCTCTCCATCTCCCGGAATACACGGTGTGACGGATGAGCAACGCCGGAGGGCCTCGGCACTCGACGCTTTCATGTCTCCCGACGAGGCGCTGCACATATTGGCGTATAGCGCCCTTAATTAACCGTGTGAGCCAATTAAAGAGGCGGAGGACGAGGACAATGACACAAGTGTCCAAAACCCACTGGGGGGACCGCGGCGATATAATGGACAGCATATGTTGGGCTTTTAATTAACCAGAAGAAACGCCGAGCTGCAAAAACGGGAGATCAGCGGCACGGCAACCAAAACACAAACGCCACAGAGGGGCTGCGAGTTGGACCCGTGACTTTTACACTGCCGTCTAAACCATAACGTCACCCCCCCAAAGCCAGGAGGTGTAAAGCCCCCAATTCGAATGGCACCAAACACAAAAAGCAAGGAAAACGGAAAAGAGCAAAACCGCCAGCACGCCATTCCAGCTTAAGACCGAGATGGCATCTGAATATGAAAATGAGTCAACGTTTACTTCTCGTAGCCCACAGGAGCCGGAAAAGGCCCAACTCATAACCCCGGTCCCTTCAAAATCCTCCGACTGCGACTGAGAAAAGACCAGGAAGGGCGACACCGGGGGGACAAGAGCCATCTGGAAAGGGGGCTGAAACTGCAGCTCAGAGGAGGGACTTCAAACTGCTGTGTCGTGTCACGACCTCACAGGACACGCCCCCCGACAACAAGCAAATCTGCCTCAAGGATGCGAGTTCTGAAAAACAAAATGGCCGACAAAACGGTCCAAAACATGGCCACCCTTCAAGAATCGGTCTCAAAGACCACCCAAAAAAACAAACCAAGCCAAACCACAGGGAATTCAGAAAACGGGAGCCACAAAGCCATAAACGGCCGAAGCCCACCTGACGTCGCTGAACTGATCTACTGAGAGAAGAGGCGCCGGCCGATTGGCTGTTCACATCGGACCTCTGCTTAGTCCTTATCTGTGCCACTAAAAGCCCCCCGGTCTGGTGAGCCTGTAGAGGGTCTGTCGTCTTTGTGTTATTATTTTGGACGTCCCGTCACTAATGCGGTGTTAGCTTCTGCTCTGGGAGGGTCGTATTGTTACTTATTACAACTCCACGCTACGCTTCAATGTTGTCATTTTCTTGGTGGTCTTCCCTCCCCCAGGGGGTGGAGCCTTGCCTGCCGATAACTCAGAGAAGGGGAGGGGCCTGCTCCGACTGCATACAACGAGAAGCTGGAGGTCATGCGGACGGCTGGGCTTTGGGTTTCTGTTCCTCCTTCTGACGTCTTATGATTTTTGGCTCCCGTTTCTGTTTCCCGACTTGTGATTTCTGTTGCTCCGATTTATTAATATCAAAACAAAGTTGATTTGTTTATTTGGGATGAGCGGTTTAATGGTGTTTCCTCTCCTCCTTACTTTTAACATTTAGAGAGTCCCATTTTGGGCCTGTGTAGGCAGGAGGCCTGCTGTTGGAGTTGGGGTTTGACTGCAAAGGGTGAGGCCTATCCTGGCTTGTGTGGTCTTTTGAGGCCTGCAGCGCCGTCTGGGCTTTGTTGTTGTGTTTTGATGACCACTTGGAGTTCAGTGTTTCTTCATTGCTTTTTAGGAGGTCTGCTTTGTGTTTCATGGGTGTGTAATTCTGTTTCCTTGGGTTTTGTGGGTGGTTCCCTAAGAGGCGGGGCCACCTATCCATCCCCATCTAGGACCCGCCCCCAGTGTGCTCTCTGCTGACGTCTGCAGTTTCTTTGGTTTGCGACCACTGGAGGACTTTGAGGTTTCTGCTCTCTTTGGATTTTGTTCTGGCCCTTTGGTCCTTGCAGCACTTCCGTGTCACAGAGCTTTTGTTCATAAATCCTTTTGAAGATTCTCTGCCTGCCCCTCTGTGCACAAGCCAACTGTCATGGTGACGCTCTTCTTGTGGGCCTTTCTGCTTGATCTGCCAGCTCCTCCTTTGGGCCTGCTCCAGTTGAAGCCAGCCACTTTCCTTGGCGTCTGCCTGAAGTTTTGGTGTCCTCTGCTGGGCAGACCAGGTAGGGCCACAGCCTGCTTCTTTTGGAGACCTCTCTCCACAGATCCGGGCCACTGCGGCAGGACTCACCACCACAGCTGGGGGTCCGAGGTGAGACTTTGGAGACAAATGAGCAGATCACAACCCCTTTAGGTTTGCCTTTTGTCCTCGTTATTCTCACGCTTGTGCTATCACTGCTTTAGTTTCTTTTGGTTTTATCCCAGCCGAAGCCCAGGCAGGTGACGTGACTTGCTGAGGGTCACGCTGTGTCAGCAGTGGGATTTGAGTCCACAACCTCAGGGTTTGCAGTCCACAGCCTTAGCCTTTTCTTAATGATCAAGGCGTGCGTGTGGTCTTCGCTCTTGTCGAGGCCAGGGGTTTGCCAGGGGTCCCCGCTCCCTTTTCCCCCCCCTTGTTCTCATTTTGGAGTGTGCAGGTCATCAGCTTTCCTGGAGGCCTCATTTGCAGTTTTGGAGGTGAAGTTGCATTTTGTGTCGGGTCAGCTTTGGTATTTTGGGGTCCTTGATTATTTGCACTTGTCACCTGTCCCCGTCCCCAGAGCATGTCAGCCTCTGTCCGGAGGTCCCATCACTCACCTCTCCAAACACTTCTGGCACTGGTTGATGTCATTTGAGGAGTTTACTCGTGTGAGTTGTGAACCTTTGGCAGGCCTGCCGGAGCCACCGGTCACAGAGACAGCGTGACCGAGGAGGGCCTCGTGAGGGTCCGGCTGACAGTTCTGCTGCGCCCGTGCCGCCCACGGTGAGTACTGTGCGCCGTCGGTGGGACCCCTCGTGCATCTGAACAAGTTAAGTGGAAGGTAAAGTTTCACGTCAAACGATGAAGGATGTGCTGCCAAGGCCGGTCAGCCGGCCACTCTCCTCTCGTATTAACGCTTCACAGGCCCTCGCCGATTTGGGTTTCACTTAAACCGCTGCTTTACCTCATGTTTGTCGAGGAGAATTAAAAGTCTGCACGTCAAACATCACATTCACAATGATGGCGCATGAATATTTATGAGCCCACCCGCCCGGCCCCTCCTTCGCCTAATAAATAATGAGAAACGAATCCAAACGCAGCAGAGATGGCTTTTCTTTTTTTTTTTCCCTCTTCCTCTGCGTTTTTGTGGTGAAGGCGAGATTGTGAACAAATAGAATTTGCCAAAATGTAATATGAAAAGGACAGATGGGATGTGCGCTCTTCAAGAACCTTCAGCCCTGGAATATGGCAGGCAGCTAATGAATATTGATAAGGCATCGGCGGAGATGAAACGCCAGCCGCTCCTCCAGTATTTACATGAAATTAAGTTTCCTGTGAAATAACTTGACTGGATAACAAGTCAATGATCCTCCACTTTAATCTTCCCACCGGATCCCTGTGCGCACGTCGCGCGTCCAAATCAGCCGTCTCACTCCACTAGGTGAGCAACAAAGAAGTGCAAGGCGGCCCCCCAGTGGAGGAGGGCAGCGAGAGGCGGCACCTCTGTGCCACCTCATGACGTTTATATAGCGCCTTTCTAAGGACTCGGTGGCCTTTACATCCCCTTCTGCGCCAGTATGCTCATCACACATCAGCTGTTAGGTGGTGAAGGAGATGACGAGGGTCCGGCTGCTCAGGGATCTTTTAAGGCCTCTCCCTTTCTGCCATACGTCTCTCGCCTGATTATCTCCACCACGGTTACTGACGTTTCTAACAAAGATGACATTCACAGGGAGAACGTGCCCCCTGCTGGACACACCCAGTCACCACACTGGGACCCACAACCCCGATGGCCTCACCAGCAGTAAGTACTGTCTGGACCTAAACACGCTCATCTTCAGTGGGACTCACCTTACTGATGTGCAGGTGTGCATGGGGTACACACTACGGGTACTTTAGTTTAGGCCACCAGGGGGAGCTCTGACAGTACACTCAGGGGGACTTCATGACCTGAACATGGAGCTTGAGGTGAACCCTGGGGTGACAGGTAGAGCAGAGGGAGCCGAATGAGGTGGGACAGAACTGGGAGGGAAGGTACTACTACTGGACATGAACGTAAGAACACACCACGCACCGGAATGTACCCCTGTGAGAAGGGACTGGTCCTGGCGGTGTGACAGGAGCCACAGAGAGGGCATAATGCGATGGCAGTTCAGTATAGCGCCCTTGAGTGCACGAGCGATAGCTCAGCAGCTTTCATTATCACAGACAGACACAGCAGCACCAGAGGAAGTCCAGAGAAGAACAAGGAGGCTGATTCAGCACCACGGACGGCAACCTCCAACAAGACCACCGAGAGCTCCCTGCACGGGACGGCTGACGAAGCTGAATGAACCGAGGAGACTATTGAAGGGTCTTAACCTTCTAAAAGGGAATGAGCCCAGTGGATCCCGGCCGTGATGTATTAACACCGAAAGCAATCGTGGAGCTCTGTGACACGCTTGTGAGACCACGGCCAGCTCCGGTCTCCATATTACAAAATGAAAAGACGCGTGGCGGGCACTGCAGAAGGCCCTGAGGAGAGGAGGGAGCAAAGGAGCGAGTGAGCAAACCCTCAGTTTACAGAAGACGAGTTTGGGGGGTCTGACATAATGAAAAAATGTTAAAGGGGACGAGTCCAGGGGATCCCGGCTGAGACCAAGAATGACACTCCGATCAAGGAGGGACTCTGCGCAGACACACCAAAGACATTTTGAAAGTTGAAGTCAGCAGGAGTGCCAAGCTCGATGCGCTCAGCTGTCCTGAAGTAACATGAGGGGCTCTCCACCCTGACGGGCTGAGGAGCAAAGCCTTGGGAGCCGATGATATTTTATGGACTTTCAGGATAATATGAATTTCTCCTCTGGGGACAAATAAAGAATGACGTGCCCACCTCTCAGAGCTACTGAGAGTCAGAGAAGAGGAGCAAACTACCAAAAGTACACAACGCCAGTCCAGTGGGCGCACAGCAGTCCCCCGCTCCGCTCTTCTGTACTTCACTTCGCTCCAGGTGGAGCTGGCATTTCATTCAAATTTATAGGATGGCACACTCTTGTGGGTCCAACATCTTACATTCAAACCCTGTGCCCGCGTGGCACCTGAATGTTCTCTGGGCACCCCCACAACATCCACGTTAGGGCAATCGGCCCCCCGGATTCAGCAAGCCTCACGTCCTCGGAGTGATGAATTTGCACTGAAATGGGGTCTGCTTCTTCAGCTTTTACTGGGCACACTGCATGGTGCTGCCCCAGCCTCACAGCTGTGTTTGCACTCGCTGACAGTGGGCACTTTGAACGTTCTCCCTGTGCCCACATGCCATTCTTCTCCCTCCACAGCCACACAACTGGGCACTCCATGGCAATGAGCCCAGAACTGAACAGGTCAGAACACGGATGAATGGTTGAGTCACGGTGCCCTGTGATGCCCACAGCTGGTTTCTGTCAGGACTGGTGATGAGTGAATCTTGCTGCCCCCAGTGAGTGCCCACCAGATTGGCCACATTCCCCTCTGCCAAGCCCTTTCCTGTCTTCTGAGTCTTGGCCTTCTGATTTCCTCCTGACTGGCCACTGTGATGCCAGCAGGTACCAGTTTAGCCAGTCAGACACATGTAGTTCTGTGGTGATTGATGCCACCTGCAGCGCGTCCTTCAGAAGGTTTGGTTCTCGGTGCCATTTCTCTCCTTCTCCCAGTCTAAAAGGGCAGCGGCCCGTATCTTCTTGTGTCTTCGTTATCGAGGTTGGCATCCCCTTTGGCAGGCTGCGGCCCCTCCTGGCTCAGGCGCAGCTGCTAATTAGGTGCTAAGCAATTAAACAAAGCAGCAGCGTGGGCCGTGGAGCCCAGGTGATGCCAGGACTTAATGGGCTACCAGGGGAGCGCGGCAGAGCTGCGCAGGGCTGCTATGCTTCCCACAGGATTGGCATTGTGTAACAACAGTGAGGGGCGATGCCCGTCGAGCCAAACATTTATTTGCTGCTTACTTTGGTACCCATAAGCCATTGCACCTACTGTATGACGGGGATGGCAAAACCTCGAGTGGTTGCCTGCCTTCTGCTGGCTGTCAAATGATGATGGACTTTCATTTCTAATAAATCAGACAACCCAAACCTGAGAAGATGTGGGCATCCAAACAACAGACGGGGAGCAGCGGGTATCCCACTCTGCCTTAGATCCTCTTTGGGTGCCCACTCTGTCTGCATAATGCATGAGCGAGGCTGCCCGTCAGCCGGGTACCCACAAGCAGACACGCGTCCAATTAGCCTGGCAGGTCGTCTTTGGAGGAGTCCTGGGAGAGCAAATGATGCAAGCATGTCGACGAGATGCCAGCTCTGCCCAGAAGGCACATCAACCGCTACTCAAACTTGTGGGGCGGCAAGAAGACACACAAAGGGAACAGAAAGCACCTTTTGGTATTCTGTGGCCTTCATGGGGGTGGCGAAGAAAGAAATTCCAGGGTCCCCCTTGTCAGGCACAAAAAGTGGCAGCGGCATTGAGAGGCAGTAGTGCTGCCCACTGAGCCACCCTGACCCCTCAACTCCACGGCCAGCAACTCACGTAGACTCAGGTCGGGCACACATTAAGCACTGAGCCACCCTGTGCACTGCAGATGTGGGAGGCGGTAGGGCTAAGCACTCGGGCACCGTGCCACCCATCAATCAGCGACTGAACCTCCTCACAGGCAGCTGCTGCAGGGACACACGAGGCGCCCAAAAAGTCCCACTGCTCAGGATCTGCGCTTGGCATGAGGCGACTTTACTGAGTGAACTCCAGACAGACCCCAGATTCATGGCACATCTGCCCTGCGCTGCCCACCTTTGGGATGTCAGGGCACAACACCCTCAAGGACACCCGCTGAAGCCGGGCATCACCTCTGGGCACCGTGTAGGCTCAGGCTGCCCATCCCTCCCAAATTCAAGGCTGCCATTTTGCTTTTCTCTCACAACAAAGCATCCAAAGAAAAGCGAAAAGGCAGAGGGAGGTGTGGCCGGCTGGGCACTCGTCACCGCAGAACAGCAAACGCTTTAAAAACCTTCATGAGAACGGCCAGTAAACGACTTTCTGCCACATCGACATTTTAAAGCCAGTCATCTAAAATTAAGTGACATTGTCACGGCTCTGGGCCACCCAACCAGCAGGTCGTGACCTACTTGTGTCAGAGATGACGCATGTCCAGGGCAAAAAACAATCACCGCCATGATGGCATCAAAACGTCACTCAAGATAATAAGGGACACTTGGTGGCATCGGGGTGGGTGGGGCTTCATGCCTGAAGGAGCTCTGTCATTGGCCAGCCCATCTGTCCATCAATTTACTAAACGTACTTAATCCACATTGCATACATTTTTTGGGGAAATGTGGACACACCTGGCAGCACTGGGGTACCAGGCATGAACCAGCTCTGGAGGTTCTGCCATACTGGGAATACGTCAAAGAATAAAACTGTAGACTAGGAGATTAAAGATGGAGGATCAACTCACTAAACAAGGAAAGAGAAGGCCAGCAAACATCACAAAGCACGCAGCGGGCGACCTCCGATGAACCTCTGTGACGTCACACTGGGGACACGCCCCTAGCGACAGGGCTCCATGACGACGATGCCACGAAATGGCGCTGACCCCGGAAGTCCAAGTGAGGCCAACAGAGCGCACGGACATTCAGAAACTACTAACAGCTTCAAAGCCACAGCCATCCCCAGCTCAAGTGGGCCACAGCGCCACCTGGTGCCAAGGAAGGCACACTGCAGAAAGACTAAAGAAGAACAAGCACACTCGTCTCATCTGGTTTGGAGCCCTGAAATCGGGCACAACAGGATAAACACTGTACGACTGTATGAACGCAGGAAAGGCGCTATATAAATAACAGGTTCACATCTGCCATCCTCGTCTTTCTTTCTGTCTGTCTGTCTGTTAGTGTTCTGCTCAGACCTTTTCCTCCTTCCTCTGCCTTTTGTATTCCCTACTTAGAATTTCCTTTGCTAGGTTGTATGCACCATCTGTTGGAATGAAAACTGCTGTGCATTTTGTCAGGACATGCGATAAACACCTTGGAGCGTCCATGTTGTGAGTGACGTTGAGGGTTGAATTTGTTTCTATCAACCAACACAACATAAAAACAACACACTGGCATCACTACCAGCACGAGACAAATGACACGCAATGAGCCAACAAAGCCTGACTTGTCCTCTCTTGGCTGCCCTTCTTCGTCTGTTGATAAGAACACCAAGCAGGCCCACAATATGCTTTGCTATTAGTATCATCATCATTATTATTGTTATTGCTGCCACTACAGCCGTTTGTTGGCATCACTTTGCGTGACTCCAGGGTGCCCCCACTTCCTCTTCGTTGGTGTTTGCCCATCGAGGCGCTGGCCGTTTTCATTTCATTTCCGTTTATTGACTCCTCTGTTTGCTCCTCTGGCATTTCGCCTGCCACTCATTCATATTGTCGGAGGTCCCGGAGAAGCAGCGGTGGGCCTCAAAGGGCCCCAGGCCGGGTGTCGCTGAGGCAGGCAAGTCTGTCACACTGAGGGGCTCATCTGGATAGCCATCTTGACGAGGGCACGGTGCCCACTCCTGCACATGCCAGCTCCCACATGGGCTCAAACCTGAATGTTTTCAAGGGTGGAGAAGGAGACCCCCGCAGACTCCACATGCACAATGACTGGCTAGGGGTTTGAAGGCCGGGCACTGGATCCACCATGTAGAGGTGCCACCCCACAGATGGGCAGGACACTTGAACTGGCGTTCCGAAACCGGCCCGCTAGAGGGGCGTGTGCTTTCTGTCTTGTACCCGGTGCTGCGGGGGTACACTGTGGCGCTCCAGTATCCTCATCTGGGAGGAGTGGGCTTCATACCCCAAAGTTACTTTGGTCATCACGGACTTCAATTTGTCTTCTCAAACAAACCTCACAAGCGAAGCTGGCAAAGCCTTTGTGCCGGTGTTCAAAATGCCAAGTGTGGAGATGGCGGGTCTGCAGGCTTGTCGTTTTCAGGCCAGGCGTCATTTCCTTGATACGTTCATTTTGTTGTTTTTGCCCCCTCTAGGACTGAAGCCCGGGTGTGGTTGGGGGGGTCCCCATGTCACCCTTAGGCCTCAGATGTCTGGACGCGTTGCTGTGGTCTGAGGCTTTGCCAAGCCTTCGGCAGTCGTGTGAGCGAATCACCAATGGCAGAAGCCTCAGCCCAAACTCAAGCAGCAGCCAGCAGGCCTACGCGGGCCCAACAGTCTTAACATCCAACACTCCGAGTGGGGAAGAAGGGCTGAGGGTAAAGTCAGTGCACGTTTGACATCCAAACATCGACAGGAATTCACGAGAGAGCACACCCTCAGGGCGGACCCTCGGGGGGCCACCCGGCAAATCTATACGTGAAATGAACAGACGAGACAGAAAAAGAAAAAACACGAAACGGCAAAGTGACAGGCGCCATCTATGGGGGGCACTCAATGCCAGGCACACTTCAACAAAACACATGACACGGGCGCAGCTGGCAACAAATAAGCAAAACCAACATAAATCAAAGGAAGAACGTGAAGGAGTGAAGCCTGGCGTGGATGTGACCCTGCTGGAGGAGACCAGTCTGGACCTCCGGGGGGCTCCATTCTCACAATGAGCAGGTGCCCGCTGTCGAGTGTGGCCTCGCTGAATGTGCCCGCTTGATGAGAGCGGCTCACACTGCAGAGGAACAAACGGCAGCCGCGCTCTTAATTGTTGGGAGTCTGCGGATGTTAACGGCAACACATTTCATCTTCCTCATTCAGACTGCAATAAGCGCTCATTTTGTGCAGCGATTAAGTTAATCAAAAAACTATACGACGATTACAGCAATCAACAACAGTTACCCTCACAATGCCAATCAGCGAAGGAGGACCTCTCAAGGAAATGCGCGCCAGCTCCTCCAGCGCTCTCCCTAATGGCGCTCGCCAGATGGAAGTATCCTTTCCGCGTCCCAGGAACTTTACTTGAATTCTCGGGGCACAACCCACTGAATCCATTGGGCCCAAACGTCCGCCGATTACTGTTGGTCCTGAACGCTAATGGCACTTGCTCACAAAATCCACAACCTTGGACGTCAGAAGCGCCTGGTTTTACGTGATTATTGTCTCCGATTATTCTCGGCTGCCATTTTGTTAAAGAGTTTTAATTCAAGGATCAGGAGATACGTGGCGGGGAGACGCCAATCTGTCGACGTTGAGCGCAAATCGAAAACCGCAAGCCAGAAAAGAAGAGAATTCCAAACACGGAGAAACTAGGAGCACACGTGAAGACCTTAACCCGTGCGGATGACGTCACACATTCACAGAGAATTCCATCACATGACAAGCCAGACCAGGACCCGAGTGCAGCCGTGCAACGGGCAACACAAACGGACTGGTGGCATGACGCCACAGCACGATACGCTTCTCAGGAAGGACGACGGAGAAAAATGAAAATCAACACGGAATCCCATGAGTGAAAAAAAAAAAAAGAAAAAACCAAAAGCAGTGCAGCGGTAACGGCGTCCAAAAACGGCGCAGCGCACGACTACAATGTGCCAGTCACACCGGCTTACCAGGGGCCCACGTGGCGCCTTCTCATTTCCGTTTGGCTCCTGAATTCTCAACTACGGCCACTGAGCTCCCATTTTAACTTTGCTCAAAGGCAGGACGGACCTTCGGGGAGCCATCATGCCATGGCTTGGGTGCAATGGGAGAGGCCCCATCTTCTCTGGCGTTGGCACGCATGGGCATGGCTGTCCTCAGGCCTCTGCTGGGAGATGCAGTGCCAGCCTAGCAGGTAAAAGCCCCTCCAGCCCGCCTCGTTTAGGAAGAGCTGACCTTTTAAGAGAGCAGCTTCTCTAAACTCCCAGAAGCTTCCGGCACTTCCTTCCCAGACGTGTTAATGGCTTTGACGGTGACAACTTGCTTATGATTTTGTCAAAAAGGACCTTTAAGTATTAAAAGTTAAACGGCGGCGTGTCTGCTGTCTCGCTCAGCCTGTGGCGACTAATTAAGGCCCAGCGAGTGGAGAGCCGAGGGGTAAACATGGCCGACGGTTTAACGTGTGAATGCCAACCTCCCTCTGTATAGGCCAGCATGGCATGAGAGTGAAGCCAGTGGGCACCTTAACCATATGACATAGACAACGTGAACTCCTTGACACACTTTTCTTCATCTTCTTTTTGACATTTCAGCTGCTTGTGGGGAGCCAGAATTTATCCCATCAGCCTCTGGGCACAGGGCACCAATCTGTACCTCAGTGCCAGCTTAAAAATGCCAAACATTCCAACAGGCACATCACTGCACGGCACAAGATGGCTTTCATGTTGAGCTCACAAGTCGGTTACAGGAAGACCCACCGTAAATAAAATGACACGGCCAAACCGGCCTAATCCAGTTCAGGTGTGTGGGGCAGAGCCTAGCCTGGCAACATATGCTGCAGGACACTGAATTTGTGGGGGCGCAGAGTGTGACATCACATGATGACATCAGCAGCAAGGACACACAAAAGAAGTCAAACAGCACCTGGAGAGGACGCCAGCGCCACCTCCTATGCCAGGCTTTAGGACACCCTTTAGGCTTGGGACTCTTCAATGGGGACGCTGAAGGACAAGCGTGACAGGTCCCAGAATGCACTGCACGTCCATCAAGCTACGAAGGATTGTCAGAACAGGGAAACAAAACATGAGCAGCACGAAGAGTGACCCCAACCCGCAGGACCACCGCCTTCGCATGGATTGACAGGGCACAGAGACGGCGGGGGGAGAAGACAAAGCTCATCATAACACGAGACGTGACGGGGACAGAAGCACCGAGGAGGACACAAGTCTGGGGGTCCGGGACACCTGCTCAGTAACGGTGACTACTGGCATGGAGGACACTGATGGGACAATGAGGCAGGTGTTATATAGCGCCTTTCACTTCTACCTGTCGTCATGAACTGCGTTAGAGAGTGGCAGCGTCTTGCATGTGTGACCTTCACTGGGCTCTGAGGGGGGACAATAAGGACACCAAGAGCCCATCGCACAGGTCCTTTCACATCGATCTATGAACTGGCAGCATGCTGAGCGCCTGTCACATATTGTATAGCGCCTTTCATGGCCACCTACCTCTCCCTGTTCACGTGTGTGTGTGTGTGTGTGTGTGTGTGTGCCACAGACAAAACAAATCACTAAAATCTGCAAAAGTGACAACATGGGGTGCCCACACCGAGACGTGCCAACTCCACACAAAGCAGCACTGGGCACAGGCTTTGGACCCCGGAGACGTGACACGGTAACTCCGGCGGGCGTCCTGAGCCCCTCAATTCCTTATTCCTGCCGTCATCCTGCTGTTTTTATCTCCTCCTAATCGGATTTGTAGAAAAACAAGAGCAGTAAACTCTGACTTCTTCATCTCACACCACTGGGGAATTACTGGGGAATTGTGCCATCTGCGCTCGGAGCCCAAATGACAAAACACGGCAGCTTTAAATGCGCCATCCAGCAGATCGAGAGACACAGCCGAGCGAGTTAATTGCGAGGCATCATGCGGGAAAGCCGTGACAAAGGCGCCATTGTTTCTGTTCTTAAAAATAGGACCGCAGGATCTTGTGTGCCACAGTGAAGACCTGGGCGTCATTTATCATTGTGCCCCACATATGGCACGCCGAACCTCCCGAGGAGCCACAAGGTAAGAACATGACAGGACATGGAAGAGAACGAGGCGCCTGCAGAGAAACTCACGGATGAAGGTGCAGGGTGGCATTGGCCAGGCATGGGCACCACATAAATAAGAAGGCAAAGGGCAGGGACAGTCGCTGGCATCACAGGTTCAACAGCAGCGAAAAGCCCAAAAGGTCTGTGTGACACGCTGCTCATGGAGGTGCAATGCCAAGGTGGGGTCCTTGTAATGGGGTCCTTACTGGCCCAAGTATGAAAACGCGTCACTGCGACCCCTCTGGGGTCAAGGACAGTGATGCTGTGGCAAACCCCAGTTTCTAAATCGGAGAAAGCTAAGCTACCTGAACTGTGCCAACCTTTCAGCTCAGCCAAAAGGATAAAATAAAAAATACAAACAGAGGCTGCTCAGCCACAAATGTCACTGGTGTGGTCAAACTGCACCTGAAGTGGCACGATACGCCTTTAATACTGCATAGTGCCATGATGGCACCGAGTGCCAATGGACTCTCGCTCCTTTAGGGCGCAGGACTGCTCACTGACCTCAAATGCCACGGGGCCGGCTTGCCCTTTTTAAAGGCTCCTCTGAAGCTGGCACTCAAGCTGCTCTCCTGCATGGTGGGGGGGCCAACTTATTGTGTTGGTGACACGCTGCTGCGGTCCTCCCCAGGCTGATGCAGATTGTCATCGTCATTACAAAACGTCAAGTTTGATTATTATTTTTACCATCCACTTCACTTTAAATGCGCTTTTAGTAACCCAAGCAACAAATCAACCAACAGCCTTAGGGTCCCCAACAGGAGAAATGTCACCAGTGGGAGCGTCAAAGCACAACCTGACCTGTCCTTGACCTTGAAGTGATGGCATCTCTGACCACAGCGTCCTCTAGTGTCCAAACTCTGTCATCGACGCCAGCCCGGACTTTGTCACCTTCTAGGGTCTGAACTCTGTTATGATGGGCAGAGTGGTGGCTCTGAGGCTAAGGATCTGCGCTGGTATCCCGAAGGTTGCCAGTTCAAATCCCCGTCACTACCAAAAGAGATCCTACTCTGCTGGGCCCTTGAGCAAGACCCTTAACCTGTAATTGCTCCAGGGGCGCTCGCTGTACAATGGCTGACCCTGCACTCTGACCCCAAGGGGTCTGCGAAAACTAACAAATTCCTAATACAAGAAATTGTATGAGGCGAAGTAAAAAAAAAAAAAAAACAAAACTCTGTCACCGACGCCAAGCCTGACTTTGTCACCTTCTAGTGTCTGAACTCTGTCACCGACGTCAGCCCTGACCACATCGCCCTCTGGTGGTTCAGCGTGGTCTCCTTTCTGTCATGTGGACAGTGAGACTCTTTCTTGCAAGTGCTAATCAGTGTGTAGCAGGTGGAGGCACTAATTAGAGAGAAGAACACTTTCTGCCATTATGAGACCTGCTGGTATAGATATTGTATAAATATAGCTGTACAGTCACACCCGTGTGAGTAAAGGGGGCACTGCCAGGGCTTGTGCACCGCATGCAGTTCCACAGTGGGCCATGGGAGGGCGCCGTCATTGACAGTTTCTCCTTTGTTATCTGCACACCGGAGGACCCGAGAATCAGTGACACCTGAAGACACGCCCACGCCCACAACAGGCACCTCCCCTTCCAGCGATGAACCCCTATAAAGGCCTCCGCCACCCAAACAAGCCAGTCCAGCTTAGGCAGTGCGCATTTTTTCCATAATATACGGGCATCACGAGCTGCTGCTGCCAACACTTTATCTTTACTATTTCTCTCTACATACTGTACATCATCACACATGTGTGCCAGGGGCTCACCTAAGGCGTGCAGTACCACCCTGGGACGAGAGGGGGCGCTGTCGCTAACAGTCTGGCCTCATACTGGTGGGATGTCATGCTGATCAGTGTAAAACTTGGGTTTCTATTACTTCTTTTTATTGACTAAATAATAATAACACTAATAATAATACTAATAATGGTGCTATGCATCTCCGTTTTGGACAGCAGGACACTGCTGTGGTTCTCGTTTTTTTTTTGTACCGATTTTCTTACTTTTTTGCTGATGTCTTTATTACTGTTCTCTGTGGCCTGTAGGGGGCACCCCACACCCCAGCATGTTCATCTTCCTCTTCCTCCTTCTCAAGTCAGATTTTCAGACACATCCAAAGTGTGGCATAGAAGCACGTGCCAGTCAGGCATCGCTCCTCCCATCAGGGCTGCCTGCTTGGACTACATATCCCATGATGCCCTGTGAATTTCCAGTCAGGAACAGCAGCCATGAGAGATGCCACCATTCTGCATATGACCCTGGAAGGTAGCCCCCTACGGTGCTTCCATTGCTCTGTAGAAGGTCCCAGCAGTACCCTGCCAGTCATGCCAACCCACCTAAGGCCTCCCGTCCCGTATTATCATGCCCTCAATCAAGCATCTGCTATGAAAGCCTCTTTATAAAACAGAAGTGAAGTGATGGGCAGTGCAGGACGGGGCACAGAGTAGCAGACCCAGTGAGCGGCTCTCTGCTGCACTGGCACTGGCATTTACCTCATACCCGGCGGGGGACTCCTCGTGCCAGGCACTCATTGCCAATTTAAAGAAGAGCAGCAGAGTCCCGAGTTTGGCGTCTTTGTCGCTTGTGGAGCCTTCAGTGCTCCCTGCACAGCAGTGGGTCTCCTCCTTCTCTCGTTTCTTTCTCGTTGTTTATTTCGCCCGTTTCGATGTCTCAGGACGTCTTTCATGAACTCCAAGGCAGAGGAGGAGAAGCCTGAAGAACAGCTTGGGCAAGGCCGGGCCACAAGAAAGGTGAAGGGTTCCTCAGAGTCGGTCTGCATGTTGAGGTCACACACACACACGAATACGAGGAAGACCCTGGAAGACCGAAGAGTTCGTAGACCACCTAGCTGACACGCTGGGCAGTGTGAATGAGTGGGTCTCGACACACAGAGAGCTGCTACTACATAACGGAGGTGACAGGAGCACCAGGGGCACACCGCGACCGCTAAATAGGACCTGATGAGCTACGCGTGGTGGGGTCCTAATACTGTGAAGCAGCAATGGCCACCTTGGCAGAGCCGAGACCGAGGAGCGGCACGAGAAACGATTCTCCTGACCACCGAGATGAGCGTGTGGTGCGAGTGTCACCTGCTGTCGTCCTCCGTCTCGTTTTATTAAGCATCCGGATCAACGGCAGTGCGGCTTGTCACGCAACAAAACAGTCCAGAAAATCTCAAATATCACGATGTGCCGCTCTGGCATTTTCACCAGTCAGCAGAAAACAAGCAGGGGGGTGCCAGTGCCACATTCAGCAGAGCCTTCCAAATGCCTCAGCATCACCGTCTGCCCTTGGCGTCCATCGTTTTGACACGCCATCGGCAAGTGATGAGACGCAGCGAGGCTCTGGACTTAATGTCACATCATCAGAAACACTTGGGCCCCTTTGTGGCGCCGCCAATTAACACGCGCCGCTCCCTGCCAAAAACCCGCATTTCTGCTGATGCGGCAGGACTGGCACGACGGGGGGCCATCAGTGACAAACAACATAAATGCTTGTTAGGCTTTTCTGGGTTTGTTTGAAGAAGGCTGATGATTGAGAAGGAAGGAGCTGAGCGAGAGCGGGCAGGATGATGGCGAGGAGTGGCAGATACAGAAAAGAAAGCGAGGAGAACCCGTCTAAACATTATATAGTGCCTTTCCCTACACCAGCAGCATGAGGTTCAAGCCCAGTCCATCCCAGGGCACGTCTTTATGCACTCCCTTTACTCCTCCCTCCCATTGGCCAGGTCAGTGCCCCTCGTTAACTTAAGCAGGGTGGCACTTGAACCCAGGTCTCTGGGGCAGGGAGGTTGCTGTTCTGAGTGCCGTTTTGTAGACCAGTGTCCTCAGATGGCACGACAAACACAAGACGGGCATTCTCTGATGTGCCCCCCAATTCAGACCCACTGAGGCCGGTGGTGAATGGAAACGATGCACCCCAGCTGGCCCTGCCCTCATGAGTATTCTCGGAATCCCACCGTGGCAAGTCCCTTATCGGCCCACCTTTAATCACAGCCTTTGCTCTGCCATATGTCTGCCCTGCCAGGTGTTCTTGAGGGAAGTTAAAGACGGCAGCAGCTTGCTCTAACGGGGTCTCTAACAGAATGAAATGAAGGAGTTGGGAACATCTGGAGAGCCACAAGGCAGTGAAGACCCCGGGCAGGTGAGGCCCTCTGATGTTCCCGCTGTGCTCCGCTGACAGACAAAGGTGGCACAATCGGTCCTTTCACTGAATGGCACTGACCTTGAGCGTCTGCAGCAAGAAGCAACTTCTACAGCAAGCAGAACCGTCGGCCAGACAGACAGTCAGCACTTTGGTTAGAATCCAGGAGCAAATCAGAGACCCCCACGGTCGCCTGTCCCTGGTGGTCCCTACAGTCTGCATGGTCTCCATGTGAAGTCCCAAATGTGATCAGCTGGAGGCACACAGGGGTGGACGAAATGAAAAGGCCTCAATGTCGAGTCAAATCAGCTTTATGGAGGATGTGCAATCCGCTTCTGACTTACATGTCACTTCAGAACAGTAAAGACAATAAAGAAAGACATAAAATAAAAAAGCATGCAATTTGTACGCTCTGTGTGTGTGTGTGTGTGTGTGTGTGTTTCTTCAAGCTCCTCCTACACCGGGCACTTCAGCTTTACAATGGAGATGGTGCCAAGGTCAGCTATTATGTAAGATGACACTTGGTGATGCTGCCACCTACTGGCTCCAGCGGGCACTGCAACCCTCGAGTTCCAATCAATGACTCTGGAAATAGCATGGTTGGCACATACGCTCACTTTAAATTAGCCAGGGTGGCAGTGCAAAGTCAAAGGCAGTATTGTTGAAAGAGGGCTACCACCCTCAATGTGGCGTCATATTAGCTTTTGGTCAGATGAGCCTGGTCATCCCTTCACTTGAACCCTCTTTCCTCAAATCGCCATCGACCACCGAGACCCCCTACCACCGCCACTGTGAACTTTAACTTTATAACAAAGACGGTGCCAAAGTCAGCTATTATGTAAGATGACATTTGGTGCTGCTGCCACCTAGTGGCCCCAGCTCACACTGCACCACCTGAGTGCCATTTCTGTCCACTGCTCAAGTTTGAGTCTTCTACAGCTTGCTGAATTTTCACTTTGGTTACTTTGCTCTTTCGAATTTCCAGACTTGGGCACACATAGCAATCAACAAGCTAAAAAGTGAATGCCAACGTCCTGGCCTGGATGGTACTGCTGTGCCACCATCACTGAAGGTGTGGCCACTTGTCACCCATTTCAGTTGCTCTCACCACCATCCTTGTCACAGGTCTACATGCCACCGTCCCATCCCTACGGTGTGACATTTTGTTTGGTGGGTTTTGTAACCTCATTAAAGGAACAGATTCAAATGAGTGGCCGCCACAAAACAGAACAAGTTACTTTAGAAGAAGAACAGAAAATGGCGTCAGACCCCCCCGCCCTGACTGTTTCAACACTACGACCTGGCGGGGGCTTGTGCTCAAAGTGTTCTGAGCCAAATGGAAAAAACGAGCTTCACAAACGGTCAGATGTTTCACCGTCTTCGACATGACACGCGCGCTCGGAGGGGTCAGTGGGTTTTATAGAGTGTGAGCAAGGATGTCACCTGGGTGTCGAGGACCACCACACGGTACGCTACAAAATGGCGGGTCAAAATGCAAGAGTACATTACAGAGATAGAAAACTACAAAAACGTCTGGGGTCTTAATCGACCCTTTGTGTTAGAGCTCTTGGGAATACGTTTGCTCTATATCTGTGGAAAGTTTTATATTCTTTTGATATATTTTCAAAATTTAAAATTCTTTGGGTATTTTTAAATACTGTGGACTTTTTAGGCTTATTTTAACAATAATACTAATAAATAATTTAATTTAATAAAGTAGATTAAACATATTATGTAAGATTCTTTTATTTTCTGCCAGGGGTTTGGCAGTTCCCCTCTCCCTATTGGTGATTTCCTCTACACCTCAGGCCTTTTTCAAGTGTGCAGGCCTCAGGCTTTATTCAATTGTGTAGGCCTCAGGCTTTATTCAAGTATATAATCCTTGGGCCTTTTTGAAATACGTAGGCCTTTGGGCCGTTTAAAGTGTGTAGGCCTCAGGCCTTTTTCAAGTGTGCAGGTCTCAGGCCTTTTTAAAGAGTGGATGCCTTTAGGCCTTTTCAAGTGTGTAGGCCTCAAGGATTTCTGGCAGTGTCACATTTCTTTGCGGTTGTTTAGTCCTGAAATCACAACAGGTCCACCATAGTCCTTCATTGCTAACAGCTTTGACGTGGCCATCACTGCCTCTGGAGGAGCTGCCCGACTGGCCCACTGGGGGGCACTGTGGGCTCCTTCTTGGACTGAGACACTGCAGCCCGTCAGTTCACATTTTCTCCTAAGTCCCCTCCAATATGTCTTTACGGAAGACGGCTGAACAAGTCGCAGCCCCTCAGGCTTTTACCGGATTTACTTTCATCTTGAAAGCAAACTCTTCCCTTGAGGCGCATGGCACAGTACAGCTGGTCGTGAAATCAGAGCAGCTCATCATTTTCTTATAAAGGGCGACTTTTCATTTGAAAAATTGTATTGGACTTCATTTCGCCCGTAAATTAAGCGAATCCCAGTCTGTTGCTCTCAGAGCTCTCGTTCTTATTGCTGGCTGGTATACGGAATGAAGAAAAGAAGGAAAGGAAGACTATCATCAGGAGTGGCCGGCAGTGGAGTTCCCATCAGGTGCTCCAGAGCAGGACTGGGCGGCGATGGAGGGGCACCTGTAGCTGGGACCTCATCACTAATCACTCCGTGGCCGCCATTTCTAATGACACCTCGCTACGCGGTTTTAGCAGATGAAGGTCACCTAAGGGTGGCACGGTGGCCTCACATCAGTTCAGTTCTCAGCCTCTGAGCGGAGTCTCCATGTTCACCCCACGCAGGCTTTGGATGTTCTCTCCTGTTTCCACCCACATGCAAAAGATGGCTAACTGGTGCCCCATGAAGGCCTAACCAGTATGAAAGGCAGCCGAGGACATTACAATGTATCTGAAATTACAGAAACCATTTTCCAAAAATGCGCACATTATAAATACTGTCACACGCCGGAGCCTGGGGAGGCTACTAGCCGAATAAAGCAAAAGACACGCCCCCGAGGGAGAGCAGTGATGTCACTCCAGCCCCGCCTCCAGAAGCAGCTCAGTACCCAGCATGGAGGAGGACACAGCGGTGACCTTTCCTTTTTAGGGACCCCAGCACCTCACGAGACCCTTAAGTGCTCTGTCTGTCTGTCTGTCTGTCACCCGAGTACTCGCAGACCAGTGTGACCTGACTGATAACGTCCTGGAAATTGTCAGGCAATGCCAACCTTGGCAAAGGGACCGGAGGTCGCGTGTTTAGGCCAAAGCGACTGACGAGTGTGCAAGTGAAGCCCCTCCAAAGCTCACAGCCAGATAGATGGAAAGGGGGGGACGTGACAGGGACCTGACCGGGACTGAGGACTGCACTGCGGTCCCTGGAGTGGACTGGCAGCACTGGACTTCATACAGTATAGCGCCTTTCCGCAGTGATCCTGACCTGACGCCCGAAGGCCTCAGAGTGTGAGGGAGACAGCCAAGCGGTGCCCCCCCCCATTGTATCCTTCAATACGACAAACAGCCTTAGTATCGGATTTCTTTCCATGTGATTTTTGTTGAAAATGTGACAACGTAACCAATTTAGTGAAACGCTGATTACATTTGGACTTTTAACAGGAGCCACAAATGAAAGCCGCCAAGAGCTCCTCACCGCTAAAGCAATCAGACTGGCGGTTAGCGAGGATTTCGGTGAATTTATGGAACGTGCGAGTGGCCAGGCAGCTTGGAAAGTCACCCCACTGCGGTGCCCAGCCACCCCGAGGTGGGCACCACAGCTATGAAGACGGGCACCCATCACATCATCAGAGCCACTTCATTCAGGCGGTGGGCCAGAACCAATCCCAGCAGGAGACAACCCTGGACGGGGCACCAGGAGTGCCAAGTGACCAATGGGCCCTGATGCTTGCAAAAGCAAGGTGGCTGCGTGTGAAGCCTGGTAGACCCACACCACAACAACAGTCTGGGTCTGCTGTGCCCTGCTGAGGATAGGTACGTTGGTCAGATATGGCAGAGATGTCATATTGAGAAGGTCACCAGTTTGATGCCCCAATGGCCTTCATATGGCATTTCATGTAAAGTGACGAGTGCCTGCCAATCTTTTCTCAGACTGTGAGTGTCTTAGCACACTATAAACGGGCATCACCCACCATGAACAGTAAGGAAGGCATCAAGACAAGAAGTCACATCAAGTTCTTCTGCACCATTGGAGGGCAAACTCAGACAGTCCCACAGGTGGGAGTCGCACAGATGGCGTTCTCGGGCACCAATAAACTGGTTATATGTACGGAGACTTTCCTACCATCTTCCATTATATGGCGCCTTTCCTTTCACCTCTCGTACAGCATCTTTCTCATCTTATCTCTCTGGACGCTACACAGCGCCTTTCATACCCACCTGTCACTCCGTATGTCCGTATCTCCTCAGAACACGGGCACAATGTACAGACGGTCCTGAGCTGGCCTAGGATCGCTCTTCCTTATATAGCGCCTTTGACTGCGTTTCTGGCGACCTTTTCAGAGGATGACAAGTCAGAGTTTTCTTGATGAGATATCTAAACGTTTGGGAGGTGACGGCCCAACACGGGGCGCTGCCAGCGGCCTGACTGGAACCAGAATATCAGAATCCAACCCCGCTCCCATTTCTGTCCAGTCTATGAACTCTCCAGAATAAGACCAACGAAGTCACATGACTACCGAGTGAGAACCCCCCCCCCAGCCGCTTCACCCTGGCCAAGTCGCTCTGCCACCTGCGCTGCTGAGCTGATGGCAGCTAATTGTGCGGCAGTGCCCTCCAGCTAGACAGGAGCTCCATAGCTGTGCCCCCCCCCCCCCCCACTCCCCTCCCTCGCGCTCTGCATGACCGCCTGCTTGAGTCGAGGAGCACGAGTGACGCCGACAGCGAGACGAGTCACCTGGGATGGGACAGCAATCTGTCACAATGAGAGCAACGCGAGAAGGTAATGAGCACATCAGCAAAGAAGGAAGTGGGCAGCCATCTGACCTTCCACTGCAGGATGGTGGGCAGGGTGGGGCATCTCCCAGCAGCACTGGGAAAGGAAACGGGAGCCACGAGAAGGGGGGCCCACAGAAAGAACATGCAGAGTGAGCTCCGTGAACCAACATTTGCAGAGCACTGCCACCCACTGTGCCATCTCTCCACCCAGGTTAAGTGCCCCCCTTGGAGTGCAACATCCCCGGACAGCTGAAACTGCAGAAGATGACCTCAGCTTCTCGCCAATGTCACACACAGTGGCAGGGCACCGTCTGGACATTTTGGGATTTAACGCCATTTGTGAGGTGTCTGGGATGCCAGGAGAGGAAGTGCAGTGGGCGCCTTCTTTGCCCCGCACCTTCGACTGCACTTTGAGTTTTGGGTGCAGCGTTTTTATGATTCAGAACTCACCAAGACACCCGCGTCACTTCACATTTCTAGCTCATCATTGTCCTTTGCAGAAGACTGGTGGGGCATCAGGGGGCTGGAAACTTCCAGAACACTCTAGAGGTGGGCTCACCAGGGCACGTCCCTGCCTTGCACTCTGTGCCACCAGGTATCAGCAAGTTTGTCACCGTCACCTTCCATCACTCACATGCCCATCAGGAGACACGTGACAGGACCTGTGCAGCACCTCCCCGGGGTGACTGATGGACAGCGTGCCAGGCTTCAACACCTTTCATCATAACAGGGCTGGCGCCCGCTCCACAGACTGCTGAGAAATGCCCCAGACCATAAGGCGGTTGACGTGAACTGGTGGCACTGCTTTACGACGTCCGCCATTATACACTCGTCATCACTGACCGCGTCTGGACCGCCATGGAGCTGTGAATGGGGGTTTCCGCGTCTCTTCTGGGCCTGGCAAGCGGCAGATTCACTTCTGGAGACCACGCGGGTGGAAAACGGACAGCGGCTGCTGAGTGGAGGGACACCGTGAGCCGCCCGTCGCAGGGTCTGACAGGGCGTGATGAGGTCTGCAGGCCCCTGCATGAGGCGCTATATAATACACACACACGGACAGACAGATAACAATGAAAGGCACTACACAAGAGAGGGGTCTGAACGTCACTGTGCAATCAGCAGCAGAGCGAGAGGGACTGAAGTGAAGGGGACACACGGGGCACTCATCCACCCGTACAAGGGAGTTTCTGTCTCAACGTTCTTAGGAGTAAATAACCATGAAAGGCACTATATGAGCTCAGACAGACGGCTACGAAAGGCACCATGTCACAGACAGACCTGCTCCCCCTTTCGTCTGCGGCACATGCCCAGTAGGCACTGATGCTTTCTATTTTTGGGTATCCTTGATCCAGTTTATCAAAGTTATTCCCAAGTTATCTCATCAAATGTCTGCAGTTTCACGACTGTCACAAACTAGATGGAACCAAATGTCTGCCCCTCCAAGTGACCATGGCAGTGTCATGAGGATGCATCTCAGCCAGTCCTGTGCCCGCGCATCTTCTCTTGCCCCGGCTCCATACAGCGAATCAGCACCTATTTGGAGTGTGTACCCCAGTTGGCAGGTGCCCACCTTGCTACATCGTCGTAACAGCAGTCACCCCCACCATTGCCATCTTCACATTTACACTCCAAGGCCATTCAGGCCACAGACTTCTCAGTGATGGAGTTGGGAATGAGAGCGTCACACGCCCGAGTGTCTCCAGAACAATGAGGCCGTGACACAAACAGCTGCAGTCATCGATTAAAAATAACTTGCGTGAGGATAAACTTCAGCCTCAGCGAAGAGAACACATCGAGGGGAGGAAAAGACACAGAGGCCGGGATTCGAACCCGAGGTGGCACCTCAGCACTGATGGGTCAAGGAGCACTGGAGCCCATCAGACACAAGGCAGGAGGACACCTTCAAGGGGATGCTGGAAGATCACCGGGTCCACACACACACACACACACACACACACACAATCTATTAATATGGGCGGACATGCTGATAAACGGGCCTCCTCAAGGCTCTGAAACGTAATGTAATTCACCTCCAGGCCAGGTGCCGGCGCTGTCATGGACTCCTCCTTCCCTTTTACCTTAACAGCGGATGATGGACAGCTGGCTGTTATCGTGTCACTTCCTCTGACATCGTGAAGCTCCCGCCTCTTCCACCTTGGCCTCCTTATAAAAATACAGGGAGAGCTGGTCCTTCCCATGATGCTTCAGTGTCCAGCGTTTCACTTCGGGTTCCTCGTGCTGTAAGTACAAACACATCAAGCGAGGGGCCGACCGCTTCTCACTACAGCACACAAGTTTCAGGTCAGACTGGCATGCGTTACAAAAGCGTGTTGCACTTTCATTCACGTCCACAGGTCGCGTGTCACGGCTGAGAGCAGAGCAAACGTATTGCCTTTGGAAAGTCAAAGGGCCAATCCGCAGCAACAGCTGGGGTGACGGTACGGCGGGGGGCGATCCTCGTACGACTTGCGTCTGCTCAACCCGGAGCCCCCAGTTCTCCCCTCGGTTGTCTGAGGCCTACCTGGGGCTGAAGCCTTCCATTTTCCTGAGTCTGGCTTGCCTTGGGTGACATCTGTTTTGTGGGTTTTTGAGCTCATCCGATTCATCGACAGGACCCACTTTGGGGGTAGTGGGGGGGGGGGGGGCACTTGGCCCCCTTTAATGAATCGCATCACTAAGGTGTGGTCAGTTAATTCACACGCAGTTCACATCGTACAGCACAAAGTGAAAATGCGGAATTAAACACACACGACACATCTGAGAATCCTAACTGAACGAGAAGTTGTGGGCCTCGTTCTCGGGTAATGACTTGCTTCAAATTCAAAAGACTGCCAGGGCACTCAATGACGCGTTAAAAATGTGAAATTAGACAGCAAAGCGCAATCTTGTTTATGGGCTTTCAGCTCTGCTAAATGTAGAAAGGGACACAAAGGTGTTAGTCGAGGATTAAGGCGATTTATTGTTTAAAACAACTAATATGCAGTAAAATAAACGTGTCTGAGTGAAGAACGAGAGAGCCGCCAGTTCAAACTGAAAAGAATCGCGCGAGAGTCGAGAATCAGACGGGCGGCACCTGCACACGCCCTTCAGACATGGGGCTGCACCACGAATGATGCCGATGACTTGGCACAGGACGCGCGCTGGCGCCACAGCACTACTCCGCTAGCTGACTTGTGTGACGCACTAAAAGGAGCCCCTCGCAGAGCACCAGGGACAAGGCAGGCGCGGTAGACGTGAACATCCACCTCAGTTCACTCGCCAAACGAAAGTCGAATCACGCCGACAAATGGCCACCAAAGCCAGTGCCCAATCAACCAGGGCCGCCACTTTTAGCCCTCCCTGACATACAAAATGGAGTCCGAGAGAACTCGCATGGCGCTAGCCGGGCAAGCACATGGGTTTCAAAATCCTTTCATCCCAAACTGACGGTTCAGCTGAGTGAGCAGCACCCCTCATTGTGCCCACCCTTCGTCACCCCAGCGGACCCCGTGTAGATTTGACCTCTGGATGCTGCCTCATCTCCTCCTGGCCAAAGTCCTCATATCTGGGTGGGTCACGCGAGATGGCAGACCCCTCGAACACTTTGGTTTATCATCTTTGTAAATGATTTCATGAGAGCAGCAGGCCTAGAGACCCCCAAACTTAATCAGCTTTCACGGTTAATCAGGTGGGCTTGCCAAACACCGTGGCACAGACGTCCAGCCTGGCACGGCGGCCATCGGACGCAGACACCGCGGCATTTGATGGCTCCTCTCGGCTTTGTGCTTATTAGATTTCCCCAAAGAAAACTGTTCATTACAGCCAAGGATAAGAGCGGAAATGGCGAGCAGACAAACAAACAAACAAACAAAGAAGAAAGAAAGGAAGGGGAAAAGCAGAGAGAGCTAATGAGAAATGGCGCGGGGACGGCCATCACAGGGCACATTTGAGATGTCATTTGTCATAAATTGTCAATAGTGCAATTTGCCAGGCACTGTCAGGGAAGAGCCAGGCCTGAGCTCATCTAGCATTTCGACATGACCATGTGTTAGACTCATAAAAAGGTGAAATGAAACCTATAAAATGTCAGCGGGATTGTGAAACTACCCTGCTCCTGAAAATCATTTTTATTTTACAATTTTTCACGCTCATCTCTAGAAAATAAATCACAATTATTGAATTCTCTTTTACCCGGCGCTGGCCTGAACAAAGCTGCCAGTGTAAGCAAACTGATGGGCCCTAAAGTAGAGACGTGCGGAAAGAGCACACCGGCGCGCTCCGAGAGCTCCGGAATCAGCCGGCCGCAGCCGACCCGGCAGCATCGGGCACAAGGCAGGAAGCACCACAGACAGGGCACCAGTCCAACGCGGGCACACACCTCTGCGCAACGGGGCTCATGTGGACTCGTGTGACCAGTCTCTGGGATGAGGGCGCATCGGGCACAGGGCAGGGACCAACCTTGGTGGAGTGCCACTCCAACGATACGTGTGGGCAAGGAGCGAGCACGGGCTATGAACCCTGGGCACCAGGCCAGCGAGGGAGCGGTGCCAACATCATTAGCAGCCACGTGACAAAACGCAGTTCATTCAGAAACTGACAGATGAACGTCTATAACACGTGGAAGGAAAAAAAACTGTGTGTGGGGCTCAGCTTCAAGGCATGAACCCACGCTGGACGGGGTGCCAGTCCAGTCCAAGTCTGGCACACAGTCACGTCGTCCAGCGGGGGTCACGCTCACTCAGTACCCACCACAGCAATTCATATTCTCGTTGATAGAGATTAGCCAGAGGTTTCATGGTTCCTTTCCCTTTGCATGGAGGTTTGATGTATTTTGGGCCTGACTAGGCCACTGCCTCCTTGTGGAGTTGGGATGGACCGCCTGGGGTGAGACTCTAGGCATGCTGGGAAGGCGTGGCCCGGCTTGGCCTGTGGAGCCTCTAGGCGGCCTCACTCCCTCCTTGCTGTGGGTGCAAACTCGGATCACAACGGAGCGGGGGCACCAGTCCAAATCTGGGGTTCCTCAGGCCCGCTGGGCTATCTTCAGAAAGGACAAAAAGCTGGGTAATGCCAAGTACGGGTGGTGAGTGAGGTGCAGCAAAGATTATTGGAGTCGTAGGCAAGAAGCCGTGGAAAAGCAGAGCAGCAAGGGCGGCCGAGGAAGGAGATGGCCTGCAGTAAAGCCCACGTGATGGAGAGACATGGCGTCTGAGAGTGTCTTAGGTCTCCAGCAACACGTCTGCCAAGTAATGGGAGATCTGTCACCGTACTACCATAGGGGAGCGCCAGCCAAGAAGACGTTTAAAAAACACCAAGGAGTGTTCAGCAGATTCCAGCTTGGCTCCATAGACGCGGCTCACGATGATCACGACGACTACTCCAAATCAACGAGGTGTTCAGTTTCACAACGTCACAAAAGTCAATCCCTGGCTCGGCCTTCAAACCCCAAGGTGAGCCTGACGCACCTGAGCAAAGCTGTGCACGAGGCCGACATTAAGACCCCACAGAGAGCGATCGTCGCCATTTCTCACTCTTGATTTCACTACGAGAATCGATGGCTTCATCGAGCCCCACTTTAGTCATTTCGACTCACAGATATTGTCAAATCGTTTCAGTGGGTGAAGAGAGGCTATTGGTGAACAAGCCCCTTGCTGTCACGGGCTCCTGGACGCACACCCAGAATGCCCTCTGAGGGTCCAAGGAGACAAAGTCACAGACTCCCTGAAGAAAAATGCATGGAGCAAATCATGGAAAACTGGAAAAAACGGGATTGGGAAGACGGAGTGGAGTTGACCATAAACAACACGTGGCGTTAATATCGGCAGCACTGCGCCACCTGCTGGAGTGTGAGGGCGGCAGGGCCCACCTACGCTTAATGCACAGACGCCTCTGCCCATGAGGATTGTCACTTTCAGTGTCCTGCCGCCTTGCACCCGGGTCCAAACCGGTGCCCCAAGTTTGAGTCCAGCAAGGCAAACCAATCAGGGGCCTCACGGAAAGGCGGATTTCCAGACAGGTGAAACTCCACCGTATCCTGGTCTGCTGCTCCCGAATGGAAGATAAACCCACCAATCACAGTAAGAACCTAATGGAGCGGCACGTCGTCTTCTTCCCAAGTTAGACAGTAAAAATAAAATCCAGCTTTTCCACACACATTCTCGTCACCTTCTCTCTGCTTTTAAAAAGTGGAAATAGGAAAACCGTCCCCATTGCTCTGGACGGCAGCCATCTAGCTCTCACTTGGCTGTACAATTTGCAACGTGAAAAGAGCTTCGGCACCTGGGAAAGATGACAATACGCAGCCTACTGCAGAACCCAGTTTATAACAGCTGCTTTATTCTGGGCATACTGGGCACCACCACACATAGGCCAAGAATGGCTGCTGGCGCAAGGCCACCAAATCCAAAGCAGTCAGAACAAACCCCACAGGGGGAGACCTGCAGTGGTGCCCACCATGAAATGAGGAAGAGCCCCAGTAGCCCCCAGTCTATGAGCATCACTAAATGAAACAGCCAGCAGGCTGCTAGGGAACAGATGTGCCACCAGCACAAGAGGGGACGTGACTGGGGCACGTCCTCCAAAGAAATCCAAACTCTTCAGAAAACATCTTTAAACGACAACAGAAGCCCCCCGAGCTTCTCTCTGCAAACCTGCAAGGTGAGAGCTGCGGCTCCAAACTCAAGATTCAAGGCGAGTGTCAAAGACCACCTAAGGCAGCCTGCCAGGGCGGCCCCTACTGGACATGTGCAGCAGTGGAGCCGTCACCTCAAAACACGAGAGTGGAAACCCCTGGCTTGGGTGACATCTCTCACCCATATGTGACACAGGTGTCACCTGTTTAGAGATGCGAGAACAGCAAATGGGGCGCACGGTGGCGCAGTGGGTAGCGCTGCTGCCTCGCAGTAAGACCACCCGGGTTCGCTTCCCAGGTCCTCCCTGCGTGGAGTTTGCATGTTCTCCCCGTGTCTGCGTGGGTTTCCTCCCGCAGTCCAAAGACATGCAGGTCAGGTGCATTGGCCATCCTAAATTGTCCCTAGCGTGTGCTTGGTGAGTGTGTGCCCTGTGGTGGCCTGGCGCCCTGCCCAGGGTTTGTTTCCTGCCTTGCGCCCTGTGTGGGCTGGGATTGGCTCCAGCAGACCCCCCGTGACCCTGTAGTTAGGATATAGCGGGTTGGGTAATGGATGGACGGATGGATGGATGGAGAACAGCAAATGGCAGAGGCGATGGGAGTCGGGATGCTGGCGTATGTTGCACTGAATCCGATGCGCGACTTGAACGTGACCTGCACACGAAGTGAACGCCTGAAGCGGAAGCATCCGGAAATGGACACCTCCAACTAATCTGACGTTGGTGCTTTTGAGACCTTCAACGTCTCTCTGTCCGTTCCGATTCAGCGTGCCAGTGGACACAAAGCAAGATGGCGGACTCAGTGGGCACTTAGGGCTGCTGCACGTCTCTCTTACGGCCGAGAACGTCAACGTGAACTCCACAGACGTTCTTCCTGCTGGCGGCTTTGAACACACACGGAGGCTCATTTTGAATACCTCAACATAATTCACATCCTGGCACACTGCCGTTTATCTTAATGACGTCTGACACCATCTTGGGGGACGTTGATATTCCAGCCACCACGTGACAGCCATGATTTGTGGCATGTGACGTCACCGCCACCGCTGGTTTCACAAGTTCATGTTTGGGTTTTGTCACGTCTGCTTACTTTTACTGTTGACGTCATGCTGCCAGCGCCATTGTTGGTCAAGTAACCCTGACCGTGTGATATCTCTGGTCATCCCAGCTTTGGAGTTTTCAAGACCAGTCTCTGGTGCACGAGCTCGACATTTCTTAGGATTAGTTTAGCCGCTCCTAAGCGTGTCGATTCCGTTAGCCTCACTACTGTGACCTCTGCTGGTCCTCGGCCCTTCTTCACAAAGTGGACCTAAGAGAGTCGTCATGGTAGAAAGAGGAGTGCTACACAACAAACAAGGACATCTTGGTGCTGACAGAGTGTCTGTGTCTGTGTGTGGCTAACATTCGCTTGAATACAATTTCTACTTTGACGCCGGTTTGCGTCTTAGGCTCTGTTGTTTTGGTTTTTTTCATTTTGGACGCAACGCCTGCTTTGATTTCTGTCTTGTCCATCACTTGGTTCTGTCATTCGATTTTTCCTGCCCCTGAGAGAAATGGCGCGCCTCAGGTCTGGAGGACAGCTGCTGACTTAAGTAATCGAACATCCCCTTGGACATTTCCAAATTGTCGCCAGGCCAGTCCACATCTTCCTCTTACCAGTCCCGTCCCAGATGTAGCACCAAAGCATCAGCTGTGACTTCCCACTTCTCTGATGCTCTTCCTTGCCATCTTGAGCTGATGAATTTGCAGACGTCCTGCACTAAAATCAGCGTGAAGCTGCTTAGCAGCCAGCGCGCTGTTCGTGTTCATGGTGGTCTATCAGGTGACATCTGTCTGATCAGTTTGTGTTTTATTGAATTTGTGAATAGAGATCTGCACACGCTCACATCAGCTCTGGATTGCTTACAACATTAACTGCAACAGTCAAGCAAACAAACAAACAAATCAAATCTGAGCTGCAGTCTGAATGGAGCCCCAAGAAAGCTTCTGGAACATCTACCGAGTTCACAAGCAAACGTTCCATAAGAAAACGTGGACTACGTGTCCAAATCAGGCGGAAAACCCTCCGGCACGCCATCCCACATCACGCCAAAGAGACTTACATGCAAACTGAAGGCTGGCCTCCTTGCTGACGATGGTCCCAAACGGATTGGACGCCACACACTGGTAAGACCCCACATCTCGGTCCTTGTTCAGCCTGCTGATTACTAAGTTCCCTCGGACTAGAGTATAATGATAATCCACTCTGGGGTCGAGAAACGTCCCGTTAGCCTTCCACCTGTGGACGACAAGAACATCGACTCAGACAGCATCTCTACAATTCACACAAACAAGAGTACAGAGTGGGGTGACTCGACATCTCGAGAAAAAGGAGTGGAAGACGGCCACACACACAACACACGTGAGCTCCACATGTGCCAACGAGAGAGAGAGAGAGACAGATATGAAAGGCACTATATGATTGATTGATAGATAGAA
>JANRMT010062840.1:57693178-57744665 GCA_026402145.1 Polypterus bichir lapradei | reverse complement strand
GATAGATAGATAGATAGATAGATAGATAGATAGATAGATAGATAGATAGGCTCGTCATGATGTAGACAGATTTGAAAGGCACTATATAAGAGAGACAGAACTGAGTGCCCGGTCTGTGCCCCATGTGTACAGAGTTGTGTTTGCTATTACAACAGCAGGGGGCACTGAGCACAAAGTCCCCTTCATTTGAACCCGGGTGCTGCCACATGCAGGACGAGCTCTTGGACTCTTGGTGACATGCAGCAGGCTCTGCGTCACACAAACGTCCGATTTTAAAAGTTAAGTCACTTCAACTTTAAATGCTGTAAGGAGGACCCTTAAATGAAGGTCTTTAGAAATGTTGGAGTTGTAAATTTGCAAATGCAGCTGCTGATTTCTTTTTTTAATCTTTTGAAGATCGGGCCTGTACGGCGCCTGGACACTTCAATCAGTAAGACATCAAGTGAGTGATTTGATTGATTTTAGTGGCTCTGCGGTGGTCTGAGTGGGATGGCAGGCACTAAAAGGGGGAGCAAAGTGCAAAAGCAGCAGCTCACCTACGCCACTCGGGAAAGGCAGATTCTTATTAAATATCTCGAGTCTGCGGTGTCTTATTATTAGGTTCTTTTTTTATTTTTCTAATCTATGTACTAAGTTTAAAGTACTAAATCGATCGTAAACTTGAGGCATGGAGGACGGATTTATCAAGAGGGCTGATTTACAAAATGATGATGAGGCCAACTAAAGGGACAACAGACAAGAAACCCTCAGTGTGGCGCCTGTCGCATCTGCTTGGTGAGGCATTGTTACAGCCTGAATACCTTCATGTGTGTTCTAATATTGGTGACATATAATAACAGAAATCAATCAATCAATCAGTCAATCAAGGCTCAAGATGATCTGGGCAACTAAACTAAACTCCCCAAATCCACATGCAGTCCCCATACTGCCCTACAGCCTTGCAGGATTCAATCGGAAGTCACCCAACATTCAGTCACTTGACACAAGAGCCCGCAGACGGCTCACTCTCGGTCCAAGAGAGAAGGGCGCGAGACGACATCAAGTCTAAATATCCGATTCACTCACAATTAACTGAGGTGTGAAGAAATCTCAATAACCAACCACAAGGAAATCAAAGCACAGACAGCTGTGAAATGATGTTAAGATATTCAGGGCACTCGACTGGATGAAATGGCAAGCCATGGCGCCATCACTTGACACCAATACTTCTGCCATCTAAGATCAGGCAGTGAAAACTAAACACTACATAAGACAAACCCTCAAACAACCCCAAGAGGATGGCCTGTGTGAAAAATGAGGTGAGACCATCCGTCACTTTGCCAGTGCCTGTGAAACACTGGCCAGCACGATCTCCACTGGACTCAAGCTAAGGACAATGATGTCCAAGTGCCAAGGCAATGGTGGACATGGAGATTGGAGGAGTATAAGGTCCTGGAAAATAGATTCTCTGGGAGCTCCCTGTTCAAACCGATGTCAGGGTCAATGCCAACCAGCCAGGCATCATTTATATGCACCTATCCACCAAGAAAACGTTCGTAATAGATGAGTCGGTGCTGTCGGACTGTAACACGAGTCCAAAAGGAGAGAGAGCTCTGCCATCAGCTCTGAAATGAAATTAAAAGACACAGAGGTAGTCACAGGTGCTACTGGGGTCATCACTAAATCCATCAAGCGATGTCCTCACCCAACACCAGCGTCAAGCGGTGATACACACGGCATCCATCGTCAGCAGAGTCCTCGGCACAGTCAGCAGGAGTCAATTGAGCCTTGAGCTTGGGAAAGGCGCTATATAAATAAAATGTATTATCGTTATTATTATTAATGCCAGACATTTTCCTTTGAGATGACCCTGACTGGGCACCTCTGTCTGGAATTTAACCACTGCCCCCCTAGGCCCCCTTTCAAGAGGTCTCCTGAGTGGGCATAGTTTTCATACCAGCTGAAAGGCTGTGAGATCCAAAGAACTGAAATATAATAATAATAATAGTGGTTATTAGTATGCGTATGTAATTTATTGGACTGATATGAGCATTTAGAGAGGGCGTGTCCCACTCCTACTGTCAGACTGTCCACACACACACATAGCTAAGCTCGGCCTCTGCCCTCTGACCTTTAGTAGGAGAATTCAAAAGGGGTGGAGCCACGGGGGAAAGAGACAGAGAGAGGGCGAGGCACTGTCAGAATGGGTGGAGTCAGGCAGGGAGAGAGATGCATTAGCGGGGGGGGGGCGTCGCCATCCTGAGAAGCTGACCATTAAACAAGCGCACGCAGAGAGGGAGTGAGAGTGAGAGACAGTGAGAGATGAAGAAGCCCGCAGACAGCAGCCCTACGAATGTGGACTCTTGGATTGTCTCCTGCTGCTGAGGAGAGTGCGAGTGTGAGTGGCAGTGGACATGGCAGAGAAAAGATCACTGGAGCAGCACAGAAGGAACTGTGGAGGTACAGAGCAGCAGCAGGACAGCTGGAGGATGGCTGAAGGAGGAGATGACCACCAGTAAACCCCACATGAAGGAGTGGGGAGACGACATCTTGTTTGACAAGCTACCAATGATGGGAATAATAACATGAAAGAATCCTAAAAAATGAAGACCTGTCAACCAGTTGTCATACAGGACAACCACCAAATGACATCTCAGCATCAAACACTGGACACCGGAGGCAGAGACTTACTAAATACTCAAATACGTCCTGACAGCAGTAAATCGTAATCACCGTGATTCATGATAAAGGTGACGACTACTCCAAAATGACGAGATGCACGACTTCAGGCACCATTTTAGTGGCTGGTCAGTCACCTTAAAGGGCTCCCTCAGCCTGCAGGCCGCGAAGCACACACCTGAGGAAAGGCACAGTGAGATCTTGACGGTTGGGCAGCCTGGAAACAATCGAGCACCACCAGGTCCAGAGAAAACTTCTTATACTTCAAAAATGTTTTTTTCTAGATAATAAACGAGTTGGACTACGACGACCAAGCTGAGTTTGCTGTAAAGATTTTCAATTCCCAAGGAGTGGTGACTGCTTAGTTCATTTTTGATTTTTGCACAACAGCGCCATCTGCTGGGGATGGAGGCAGAACCCACCAAAGATGCCACTGTTCTTAAGTGGGCTTTTGTCATCAAACACGCGTTCTCCGATCTGAACCAAAGTGTGTCAACTAAAAAGTGCCAGGCAGACGTAGGGAAACACAAACAACAGGCCAGGCCAGTTCATCTCCTTCACTCTTAGCATCACGCAGCAGATTTGGAAGGCGCCGAGTCTGTTGTTGGTAGCCGGCAAGCTGTTGATGGATGTGAAAGAACGACAAAGAGTGAAGCCGTCATTAGAACGAGGTGTTATTTTCAAATTGAAAAAGGTGGCCAAGAAATCAATTAGTCCCATTGCGCCATCAGAGGCTGCACAAGTGACACATCAGACTGGCACGGACATTTCACACGCCTTGGAACGCGTCTGTGAGCGTTCACTTCACTTTCCGTACAGCACTCGTCACTATGAGGTGCGAGTTCTGCCCGCTTGCTCTCCACGCCCAGCGTCCTTTATCAAGCCACAGACTTGCAATTCAGCACACGGCCGCTTCGCCTGCATTACTCCTCCTCGCCTTTTGAAGATGCTCTCCCGAGACGTACACTTCAGAAGACTCAGCTGATAGCGTGACACAATGATGCCATCTGTGTGGCTCGACCACCGAGTGTCACCGAGAGGACTGTGGCTGCTGGAGGCACACGAGAACGTCGACATGCCTGGTACGCGGCTGTAATAATGGACAGCATCATGTACGACAAGCTGCTCGGCACAAAAAGGCTCTCAAAATTGTTTCTGAACGCCCCTCTTCTATTTGCTCCGTTACCATAAAAAATGATTTTAATCGTTGATTTTTTTTTTTTGTTAAAAGGCTCCACTACGTTGATTGTGCTGACCTTTTAAATTTCAGTGCCTCAGGTGGTTGCCCAGCTCGCCTACGCTCGGGCAGACCCCGCATGACACCTGGCCGTGATGGCGAGGATGTGAGTGAAGTTTCTGCCATCAAACATTAAAGGAATACTCGTCCTCAAAAGACCACCCTTCTACTCAGCTGCCTGCCCAGTGTCAGGAGTGATGGCAGAGCAAAACGTCGCATTTCATGTCAGATCACAGAATCCCTGACCTAATGGGCTTGAAGAGACGCAGCTTGACAAACAGCAAACAACATTAAAGGCAGAGAGTGAGAGCACACGGCTGGACCAAGTCTGGGCAGTGTGAGCGGCTACTGAGGGTCTCGGGAGTGGACGGCCCATGTTCTGACCTACTTTATCAGGTTGTTGTACCCTTTGAAAATGTGACACTTACTCTTCACAGGCGGCTTTTTGCTCATTCGCACTGCTGCGGCAGCAGATCTGCTCACATAACCCCAGTCATGGAGTCGTGGCACTGGCTTCCAGTCACGTTTAAGGCAGATTTCAAAATCTAGCGTCTTACATATAAAGCTGCTTACCCATCTGAACTCACCACGACATGCAAACCCGAGCGTGCCTTACGAGATGCCAGCCTACTAAAGACTTACTTGTAAGATGTCAGCTCCAGTGCCCCAAACCTTCAGATGGACCAGGCTGCTTGTACAAGAGACGGCCCTTCAGTCTCCCCTTTGAAATGCGTTGTGATTTTGTATCTTCGTGGTGTTTTTTTTTTTTCTAAATGTCCTAATTTTGCTTTTCTTCCTTAATTGAGCTGGACGAGGTCTCCCAGACCGTGATGGCACCTGACGTTTTCTGTGCTAACTGTTCAAATGCCAAGCTGTGGTACTGCCTGTGATAAAGAAGTCAGGGCCACTGGCAGCTTTGGAAAGGGCCGAGTCGTCTTACTAGATGGCCCAGTACAGACTGGTCAGGGGACCCACGTGTGGCACATTCACTGGCTATGGTGACGTGTGACGTGATACCGCATTGCTTGCGACTGTGCGCCGATAGCGCCAAGGCACAGCTGTAGTACTCTGGCGTCACTCACCGCCAGCTGGCGACGCCTCCACCTTCTGCTTGATGAACCCCTGGTCAGGTGTGCATTTGCTTTCTGTAACTTTCAGTGTCTACTCGTCCTCTTTACTCTGTGATGTAGATATCATGTGACACACTGTGGTAGCCAATGAATGAGGGGGAGGCCTGACCCCATTAGAATGCACTTCATTCAGCAAGAGCTTCACTTGAGAACATTTGAACCAGAATGCGTGTTTGGGGCTCAGTGAGCACACGACCGGGCGATGGACGGAATGTCACATTTATTCAGGGCTGTTTGGGTTTTGCTTGCCGTTGTCCAAGCCGGGTCTCCATGAAAACACAAAAGTTTTTCTCAGTGATCTCTACCAACAATGACAGGTATGTGACAGACAAGAGAAGACGTCATTTATGGATTGAGGATGACCTGAACTTCCTCCATCCCTTATGATGTTAGCTGCTCAGAGGTGTCGCCAGCCTGGCAGAGCCATATTGTGGCTGGGGGACCGGCCACCCCATTGAGCAGACTCCAAAGGGCGGAAGCATTCTGCTTCTTAACTTTGATTGTCCCTCCTTTGCTGTTAGTGCATGAGTAACAGATTATTGGCGAGTATTTTAGCACTTTTGCGCCAGATGCCCCCACCACACTATGCAAACATGGCAAAGCTTTAAAAAGGGGCTGATTTACGTCATGCTGGGTGTGTGACTGCAGAGCTAAACCCAGCGCCCCGGGCTCTGCGTGTCCTCTGTAATCGTCGTAAAGCCATTTTCTGACATGCATCACCGAGAGGAAGCCATAAATGCTGGAAGCAGGGATTTGCTCCTTCACTGTCACTTGCAGGCACTGATGGGCAAGACGGCAGAGCTGAACTGACGGACGCGAGCGGAGGCCCGACACGGCACGCTCAGGCGGCAGGTGCTTCTGTGTGAAAGGCGGCACAAATTAACTCTGTTTTCAAAAGGAACACACAAAAAGAGGACAGGCTGGCAGACAAGCTGAGAAACGATGTCAGCTGAGCATCACCGAGCGATGGCCATCTCAGTGACTGTCAGAAGAAGAAGCATGTGATCCTATCACTGGCACAGCGTCCCAACTCAAAGTGTCAGAAGAACCATCTGTAAATGAAAATGTGAAGGACAGATTGAGTGGACGAGAGTGAGAGCACATGGCTGGATGATGGGCACCTTGAGGGCTAAGTCTGGGCAGCGTGAGGTGTGACACATGGCAGAGAGCCTTCTGTCTCCTACTGTATCGGGCAGTCGTACCCTCATTCAAAATGCTGCTGCAGAATCCTCCCGAGAACAGGCTACCTGAGCGCTGGGGTCTCTACACTGGCTTCCAGTCACGTTTCGGCCAACACACAGACCGGAGTGCGCCAGCCTACCGACGATTAATAGGACGACGTCGGGAGGTCGAGCTGTGGATGGACCAGGCTGCTGGTACAAGAGATGGCCTTCCAGCCTCTCCTTTGAAATGTATTCTGATTTGGTACCCTTGTGATTTTTATTCTGTCATCATTTTTTTCTTGGATTTATTTATTATTAATTCAGTTCTTAAGTTCTGAAAAGCACAGACTTCTGTTTGATTGTCACTATCCATTTATTTGATTTATGGGTTATGCTTTGGAAAACCTGTGATATTGTCATGTTTTGTTTTTGTTTATCATTTTGAGCTTCAGGTTGCTATGATGCCGGTACCGTTGCTAGGGGGTGTGTCCCAGACCTTATATCACGTGACATCATCGGCTTTAGCGTCGTGTCTCCCTTCACGTCCAAGAGTGTGGATGGCCTCTCTAAACGTGGCCCTTGCCTTCCAGTTAATCTGGACCTCAGGTACTTTGGGGGGTCCTTACTTTGCGCCTTCAACAATGAACTTTGGTGCTTTGATTGTATAAAAATCCTTCCGCCATTGACCTCGCCTACAGTAGCTGTCTGGTTTGTGTTTAGCCCTTCATCTCCTCGTCCTGCTCTTAAACTGCCCTTGGGGTCTGCCAGCTTTCTGCCAAGATGAGGACTCACAAGTTGAGTCAGCACACCAAGATGAAGGCTGCTGATTGGCTGTATGACAAGAACTATGAACTGTCACTGACCTGGCCGGCTCTGTCCAGTTTCTCTTACTGTGCCACTTGGTGCCACTGCTCAAATGCCAAGCTGGTCTCCTGTCCATGGTAAAGAAGTCAACAGCACTGGCAGCTTTGGGATGAAAGGGTGAGGTTGTCATGCTAGACGGTGCAGCACTGAAGAATCACCAGCAGGGGGCACACGGCGACGTTTTCTGATCCTGACCCCCAGAGGTTTCTTTTCCCCTCCATTGGTCTTCCCGTGGCTGTGTCTGGAATTTGTAAAGTTTGCCATTGTTGCCTTATTTTCATGTTTTTATTATTTCATTTCTGTATTATATACTATTATATTGTTCTTTTTTTATGACTGAATATTTCTGTGCTGTATGTTTAAGTGTTCCTGCTATCCTTGTCCTCTGTCGGTGGGACACCCGAGATTGCCTTGACATGTCAGGGCTTCTCACAGTTGACTCTTGTTCTTGGATTTCATTTGTTCGCCTTGCATTGCCTTTTTAGGGAAATCCCTTTTGTTTTTTTACTCTTTCTTCTCGTTTTCGGTTTTTGTTCTTCATTGGTTGCTTTCTGATTATAGCGGTGATCTCGTTTGAAGTGGTCTTATCAAGCCACCGATTTGGTGCTTCCTCTACCTTGTAAGGCTCCATTTTAGGTCTGTGTAGACTGGCGCCTGCCCGCATGTGGTGGTTGGGTGCTGGCTGCCTGGGGTGAGGCCAGCGAGGGTCCTGCCTTGTACTTTACCTGTGGACTTTTTACTGAGCCTGCACTCCGGGTGTCACGTTACTCTTTTCCATTGCTGTGTCTCTTTTTTTGTGTTTATTGTTACCGTTGAGTTTCTTTGCTTTCCGCACAGTCCTCCTGCAATATGGTCCTTGTTCTTTGTGGGGGCACCACTGCTGAAGGAGCGCCCCCTGTATTTAAACTTTCACCTTCTGGTTTTCACTTTCCGTTGTGGATTCCGATTGTCGCATTGCGCATTGGGAACTCTTTTTAGGCAAATCCCTTTATCACCTTCTTGGACTTTTGTGCCTTTCAGATAAACAGTCTTATTTAGAAAGCGCTGCATAGGCCTTGTCCGTAAACCAGGGGGGTTTTGATGGTTGACCGCCCCCCTGAAGAGCATTTCTGTGTATTTTTGAACTTTCTCATGGAGTGGGAGATCAGGATGACTGGGGTGAGGCCTGTCGAGTGAGGCAGGTTGCAAAGGCCAGGGCTGGCTTGTGGAGCCTCTCTGCCATTAGGAGTGTGGTCAGAAGGTGACACAGTGAATGGCGCCACACAAAAATGAACTGAACTGACCAGCATGATGGAAAGAGGTGAATACTTGTGGGCAAACGCCAGGAAGGCTGCGGGCGGCTGACTCACCAGTGCAGATCTTCAGACTGCCAAGTATTCAACAGATGCCGTCATTATTCATCCTTGCCTTGTTCCCATACTTCCAGACTGGTTTAGGATTTTGTGTGATTAGACGCTGGCAGAGTCTGGCAGCAGGTGGCACACTGCTGTACCGATGCCACCTCACTAGATCGACTGCAAGCCGGGCGGCTGTCCGTGTGGACTGTCAGGTCTGGTGACTCCTGTCACCACTTGGCACAAAGTCAGGTGGATGAGCTGGGTTCAAGTGGCAACCCTTCGACAGCGGGCATCTGCCTTGTAAGGTTGGCTCTCACCTCAGAGTGCAGACCTGGAAAGCTCACATAAGCAAGCAAACTGTCAGCTCCATGAGGCAGGTGGGAGGAAGACACAGCACAGCAAACCGGCCTAAAATTAGGTAGAGCAGCGCGCCCGCATGTGCCACAGAAGGAAAGCCTCAGCTTTGAGACGTGTCCAGATGACAAACAAAGGGCCGAGGTCTTATGCTGCCAGGCGCTAATGGTGTGCTGTGATTTCAGATGGATCAGACTTAATTTAAGAACAGCCATGTGGGCAGGAATTATTTATCATTATGCTAAGTCGAAAATCAATGAGAAGAACGCATCACTAACGGCTTCACATTTAACGGCTGACTTTTTAATCAGCCCCTCGCCATCCATCACCGTGCCCCCGTGTCTCGCGCTGGGCCTCCTGGCACGCACACAACTCTGCCATATTTCGCTTTGAGTCAGAGGTCTGCTGCTATCCTGTCACCTTCTGTTCGCGGGTCTCACTTGCGAGGCTACAAAGTATGACTGTGTACATTTAAGGAGATTTTGTGTCCAAGTCGCTGGCCCACTCCCAGCACCAAATGTGCATCTGTGCCCCACATAAGGCGAGTGGAAAGCAAATTAAGGAAAACAACTGAAAGAAGGACACTGTGGCGCGTTCAGGCCAATAAATGACGTTACCATCCGCCGTGAGCCAAGTCTTTAAAGAAGCAGTCGCCACCGGAGCACTGGAAACTGCAAGACACCCGAGAAATAACGAGCACGGCCTGAAAATAAAAGGAACATCTCCGATGAGGACGAGGACGATCGTAAAACCCTGGCCTGGGCACAGAAGGGCAAACAGAAAATACGCAAATCACGCAGAACAGCAAAAGAGGGGCTGCCTAAAGGGCAACAAATCCCAAGGAACACAAGAGTGGGAAAGGAAAGCGATCCTTACAAAGTACAACTCGGCAATCCGCTACTGGATCAGTTCTGTAACAGCCCTTTATGGTGGGATAGGGGCCAGTGGCCATGATGTCACACATAAACGACACAGGACATAATTACAAAAACACTGGAAAACACACCACGGTACGAAAAATCAAACTTCACAATGGACAGCACAACATACGCGGAGATACTAAACCAAACAGGACGTCAGCACTGCCGTCATACCAATATCGGCCCGTCTTTGGACAGGATGCTGGCCATCCACGTTTTCCGCATTATTTCCCTGTTTTGCGTCTTTGCCGCTCGGAGGATCAGTGGTTTATAGTGGCGCCGCATCGCTCTGGGGGGGTGGGTGGGTGTTAGTATTAATGTTGGGATGGCAACACACAAAAGGGTGGAAAAGAAATCCTGTCATCGGATTGGCTGGCCCCACGCTGACTCAGCTGTGGAATGGCCAATAGGGGGAGGCGGCTTGATGGCCTATTATGGGATGTCATCTCCTGTTGAATTCTGCTCTGTTCTTATAATATTTCTTTTGTATGTTTTGCTCTGTGTGACCCCCACTGCACACCCAACCTACCTGAAAGGGGTCTCTCTTTGAACTGCCCTTCCCAAGCTGTCTTCCATTTTTCCCTACTAGGGCTTTTTTTGGGAAGTCTTTCCTTGTCTTCTTAGAGAGTCAACAGGGCCCGCTAAAGCCCATTGCGGCACTTCTTGGGTGATTTTGGGCTACACAAAAATAAACGGTATTGGGTTGTATAAGATAAGAGTGTGAGGCCTCCCCACAAAGCAGGCCAGGACCTTCACTAACCAAACCCACCCAGGGAAAGCCTCAACCCGGGCAGCCAGCTCCAAAATCCCAAAAGCAGGCTTCGGCCTGCACAGGCCCAAAATGGGGCCCTGGCTTTAAAAGTTTAAGAAATATGAAGAAAAAAAAAAAAAAAAACCAACCCACAAGAGAGAGAACTCAAAGAATCTGGCTTGAGAGACACACTTAAAATAAAATCTTATAAAGAAAGAAATGTTTAATAGGAATTCAAAGAGAAGCAAAAATGGGAAAAGCTGAAATAAATATAAGACCTAAAAAGGCCTCAACAGCAAACAAATCTGAGAGCCAAACAGGGCAGAAACAGAAGCCATGAGGACAAGGGTCTGAGGAGGAGGAGGAGGGCGGTCCTTCAACAGTGATGTCACGGTGGCCCCGCCTCCTACAGTTCCACCCACTCAATTCACAAGGCATCATTAAAGGCAATCATCACAAAGAAACAAGGAACACATGACAAATAATAATTACAAAAAAAAAAATGAAATAAGCTGTGGTCTGGCTGTAGACCACCTCGAGGTCAGCACAGTGCCAAGCGGTGTTCTGGCCTACGGTGCGGCCGTCACCAGAGTGACACAAACACGCAAAGTGACATCTCAGCGAGAGCAAAATGTGGCCCATCGCTGTGAGGCTAACGGCCACAGCACTGGGGCTCATGAGGACCCCCGTTCTGGCCACTGCACGGTCTCGTCCCTCGCAGAGCGGCTGGCTTATTGTGCTTATTCCGGTTCTCGCCGACGAGCCCACCCGTATTCCTTGGCATCAGGACGTTTGCTGTTTCTCTGGTGCACTTACTTTACTCGCTGATCTTGCAGATTCACGAAACCCGAAGAGAGCAGCACGACTCTCAGCTGAGATCATTTTACAGGCAAAAAAAAGTAGGAAAAAAAAAAAAAAAAAAAAAAACGGAAAAGAAAATAAGAGCACGTGGCAGGCCTTTGAAAAGCCGCTGGTTAATTATGCAAATAACAAGGATGAAAAACTCTTAGGAAGAAAGGCGCTCCTTATCATTTACAAGCCAAGACTCGGATAAGAAGCAGGAATATTATGGGCACCGGGCAGAGCCCTGCTGCTGGAGCTGTCTGGGTGCCACACCCTCAGCGGGTCCACTTAGGACCACCAATTGACATAACACTAGGGGGGCACAAAGCGAGGGAGCCTCTTTACTGGATCACATCAGAGTCACTGATAAAGAGGTCCTCCTCCTCTTCCTCCCAATGCCTGACGCCACTTGGTGTTTATTTTGTTAAGCACAGCCCTGAGGTCACATGACGCCGTTATCTGTTCCTGATGGTTAGCGGTGTTTGTAACGTTGTAAATAAGGCACCAGAACAAGAGGCGCCAGCCTGAATACCAACTCAGATGCTCATTTTGTGCGGCTGTGCCTCAGAGAGCCGGAGGTTACGCGGCTCCTCTCCTCCGAGTATATTTTAGAACACTGAAAAGTTCAACTTGGATGCCAAGGCCTCTGTAGACTGGGGTCTGGCTGTCTGGGGTGAGGCCATATCTGGGCAGGGTGACGAAGGACCTGACTTGTTGTGTGGAGCTTTTATCAAGCGCCACCGCCTGCCTCAGCCGGAGTATCCCTGGCCGCTTGGACCTCGGCTTCCTGCTCTTTAGCAGGTCGACATCTTGAGACCATCGGTTTGGGGCCTCGGCCATTTAAAGCTGCACACAGAAGGAGGAGGAGGAGGATTAATAACTGGACTTCTTGTGATGTTTTGGACCCGAGTCTTAAAATAAAGTCTTCCCAGTTTGGGCCTTTGCTTTGTTGCTCTGAGTGGGCTTCATGTCCCCGTCCCTTATATTTACACCATTATTGCCAACCTTGGGCAGAGAGACATATAACAAAGAGCAACAAGGAACGGGAGGAGAAACCTGTGAAAGCTGAACCCGGCCAGTGCCCACGGCGTGCCAGAGGAGGTTGGTACCTGTAGTTTGGAGGGGGGCTCCCTTTGGCTTCGCAGTTCAACACCACCTTGTTCTCTTTATCCCCTGAAAGCACCACGCTGCTCGGCTCCTGTGTGAAGACGGGTCCATGAAGAGCGCTGTTATCTGTGAGGAGAGAGGGAAAGGGGATTCGATTACAAATGCAGACAGACTGCAAATTAAGCAATTAGTCCAAAGAAAGCAGGCGGCACAGAGTGGTAAACCATTAGATGGGCAAACCACAGGCAGGCAACACACGTCAATTCACTTAATGCACGACAATCACAACAGCGGCCGCAATGTTACAGGGGGACTGGGAGGCCTTCGGTTCTTCACTCGTTTCTGTACGAGAAGTCAAGCAATGCGGCTCTCGTGTGCTTCTCTCTCGCCCGTTCCTTCATTAAAATGAAAAAAAAGAAAACGACGGAAAAATCTTTGAAAAGAGCTTCTGCTTTGCCAGATATGAAAGCAATTAGAGGGCCTCTTAGCATATTTCCTATTTCCTGCCTGCATTTGTGCATCTTATCTTAAGAGGCTTCATAAGTACGTCAAAAAGCCTGCATTAATCCGGCAGAATCTTGTGTTCAGCCACTGCCACCCTCGCCCGCCCGCTCGCTCGCTCTGAAGGATGGAAGGAAGGGGTCTCCCTGCATGAGTTAGCAAAGCACTCGGAGCCATGGAGGCTAAATGACAGCTTTAGTACCCACTGGGCTTGTGGCCGCCCGTGTGATCAAACGTGATTTATGCTTTACACACCACATTACCCCAGCCAAGCGGGCACCGCTTCCACCTCCGTGCCAACCGCCAGCCCCAGATGTTTCCAAGGGCCCTGTGTTGGTACTCGCTGTCTTTGAGGTGGGCTTCCCTCTGAGCAAAGGAGGAACTCTGGGACTTTGTCACTGTGTGTAGACTTAAAAGAGAGAGTCCGGGACGGGAAGTGCCAAGAACAACAGGGGTCTCGAGTGAGCCTTTAAAAGCTCCAGGAATCGGAAAACAAAGACCACCCCAGTTAGGATTATTATTACTATGGTCACTGTTGTAGAAGGAGGACCTAGTGCCTTTCACATACCTATCTATTATATAGTGCCTTTCACAGATCTACTTTATCATAGAGTGCCTTTCCTGTGTGTCGATGTATCGAACGATCACACAGCGTCCACCACCCGTGCCTGTCTTATTAAGTTCAAATGCATGTCCCTTCCTTATCCTTCAGTGTGCTGATGAGCCGACTCAACTATTAAAGAACCAGATTGTCAATCACACACATTACACTTTAAACATAAAGCTGAGCAAATTGTGAGGGGGCGGCAGAAAGACCCCCAGAGATGCCCTGCTCTCCCCTCTTTTTAGGCTCCCATAAGCCGAAGGAAAATAAACTGAAGGGGCCTACTTTAAGAAAGTGAGAAGGACGATTCAAAGAACTACAAAGTCCAAGAAATCAGCCTGAACATCACTTGACACTTTTCATTCTTGGAAGTATTTGACAGACGACTGGCGATATTAGAATGGATTTATTCAAATTAGCAGGCTATCCAAGAAGAAACTTGCTGCTCGGTTAAAATAATCAAGCCAGTCTGTAAAATGACACTTAGTGAGAAGATTTGCTATGGATTTATTCAAATGAACATCACAACTCAGCGCTTGGATCAAATAATCAAGGAGGACTACCACTGTGGATTCAGCTGCAAAAACCACAAGGTCACACTGAACCCCCTTAATTATTCTATAGATCAGTCTAGCTATCAATGATATAGTGCCAGTCTGTCTGCCAGTTTTCTAGAGCCTTTCATGTCCACTCTACCTTTCTATCTATCAATCTGTTGAAGAAGGCAAATAAAGAAACAAAGAACTGATATAAAACTTGGGGTGTCAGCTGGGTCAGTCACCCCGTTTAGTGCAAGTGTCCAGAAAACAGAAGAAACACGGGCGTGTGGGTGAGCGACGGAAAACAAGCGTAAAAGACGGCACTGCCACCAAAGCCTCAACAGCTTCTCCAGATGCTCAGCTCCATCAGGCAGGTCCTCCTCCAGCTGAGACGCCAACTTCTGGGAGCCTCCGACTACAAGGGGCATGGCTTCATTGAGCCCTCACTGGGCAGTTCCTAAGAGCTGAGGAGGAAGAAAAGGGATGATATGGTTAGCGCCGGTGCCCCCTCTTGTCCTGGAGGGTTACTGCATACCCTCATCAGAGCCTGGAAGGTGATCCTCAGACGGCCATTATATAGCGTCTTTCATTGTAAATTCTATCTATCATATAGCGTCTTTCTTATCTACTCTGCAATGCCCATCTCAAGATTACAGCCTGGTTAACGACAAACATCTCATCATGGGGTTGTCTTCCCTCCTCTCCCTCTGCGCTAGGCCTGATCCTCAGGCAGTACACAAGTCAGCCTGGCCCCAAACTCAAGAAGCAGGCCTTGTGACCTGCACAGGCCAAAAGCAGCTCAGCCCATAACATTTAGAGGAGAATCCATAAGCCCCCCGTGGCTCAAAGAACAAAACCCGAGGTCCTAAACAATGACATCTCTGGTGTGGCCCGTCTAGTAGGAAGCCTGCCAGCAGGCGCCATCACAAGAGCAGCGCACCAGGACGCTCCACGGACACAGCCCCGACTCGGCGATCGTCCACCCGGCAGTGCAGGCAGACGGCGAGTCAGTCAAAGGACAAACTTCAAGCCCGTCACAAAGAGCGATGCGGCTTTACTGTATTTCAGGGCAGCCAAGAGTGCGGTTCAAACATCCCATTGAGCTTTCGCTGATAACGAGAATTTCGAATTGAAGTTGGAACTTCTGACAGTAAACTGGTCTTCTGAAGGTTAGCGTTTAAACTGAAAGCAGCCCCCCCGCACCCGCCGGTTTTCTCTTTCTGTCCTCCACATCCTCATCCCAATTCCCATTCGCTTTCTTCTTGAGCGCCTTTCAGGTTTGATCCTTCATTAGGTTTTCTGCACAGGTGTTCAAATAAAAATAAAAATAGAAAAATAAAACAAACCCGCCACACTGCTGATTACATTTCCTCTCCTCTCCACATCCCATAATGACAACGGCATCTTACTGGCGTTAGAATCAAAGATGGCTGTGCACTTTAACTGCGTCGGGATGGGCAAACTGGGATTGAGTGGGTCCAGGAAACGGAGGCTGCAGCTCCAAAACCACAAACTGGGAACAAAGCGAGTCTCGAGTGACAAGAAAGGGACGACTCGCTGACACGCCACTCTCTGCTCTGTACGCTCCTCCTTTAATTTAACAGGAAGGCGTCATTCTGGAGTCTCTGCATTTCCTAGTATGTGGCGCTAGAGAACGTCACCCACAAAGGCTCTGCTACTGAAGTCTTCAGCTTGCTGCCCGAGATTACGGATTTAAACCTTGAGAAGCATCAGAGGTGAGCGCGCAGCGTCCGGTATTCTGGTTAGCTTCCCAGTTGTTGTGTCAGCAGCCCGACGAGAGTCTGAGAGAAGATCAGGAGGAGAGCGACGTGCAGAAGCAGACGAGCCCAAAACTACAAACACAACGTGGAAACACAAGGAGGACAGAACAACGGAAATAGTGAAGCAAAGCAGAGAGAGCAGAACATCACTTTGGGGGGGCTTTCTATCTGCACCTTCAGCGGCCCCTCCACGTGTCACGTTGATTACCGACAGGACAACAAGGGACTCAAAGATAGCAGCTATCACTATGAAGACAAAACGGCGATCAAAGTATGAAGAGAAATGAAAATTAAAAAGCAGAATCAGGTGTCAAAAGAGAAGAAGATACTCCGCCTCACCCAGACACCACCCTCCCTGGGGGGATTCTGGTGAACGAGCACAGCTAGTCTGTTTGAGAGGGTCCAGGGTCTGGGCCTGGGATGCCCCCTAGTGTACACACACACACACACACACACACATCGCTGGTTGATGCCAATGAAAGCGAAAGACCTCCAAATGTAGCGGACGGGGGTCCGGGGGTAGGGCTACGTTTTCATTCCTACTGTAATTCCCTGCACATTACAGATGCCACTCAAGCCTTTTTGTTATCGACAAACCTGAGGATTTTTATTTGATTTCAAAAGGCCTGTGCCTCACTTCACAAGCACAAAGAGATGGGGAACAAAAGAAGGAACAAAAGCCGCCGCGGCTCCACTAGGCCCCGCCACGCGATGCTTTGTCCCTTTCCACTCTCTTCCATTTGGCCGCCACAAAGCACTCCGAATCGACGCCTCTGCCCCTTCGGCACACGGCCGCTCCGACGTCGCTTTTATTTCAGATGGGGCTGATGTTACTCATTCAGTGCCGCACAATACGAAACAACAGAAATCCTGAAGATACGTTACAACTGACCTGAGGGGGGCTTCATTCTGAGACGCGTCCGACTATTCACTGCAGAGTGCCCCCTGCAGGTCCGCTGCTCTCAGATCCATACGCACGTCTTGTCACGGCTCACTCCTGATCCTCGCCCATTTGAATGGCTCTTCCCAAAAGAGCAGGTCACGCTTCTCTCTCTCTCTCGAAGGACACCGACCCTGGCAAGTAAAGGGGCAAGATGGCCTCCTCCCTGAAATCGGGCAGCTTACGCCAGTCCAGACTTTGGGTGCTTTGTATGTCGTGGTGTCAAATTATTTACTATTTCGGGGTCCTTCTCGTGTAGCGCTCTCCGTTTCAGCACTTTGTGGGTGGAACCTCTGGGGGTGTGGTCAGCACTTGTCCGTCTGCTGGAGCTCCGCCCCCATTTATAACGGCCTTGGCAGAGCGCCGAGCAACTTCACTGACGTTGAGCGCTCATCTTTCTGTTGGGGTTTTTTTGCCTTCTTTCGGACCGAGTTTGTTTGCTGGGGGTTTCATTATTATTATTATTATTTTGTTTTTATATATTTATTTTATTAACACAAATCTTCCAACGTCTTTGTTAGAATGTGCCTAAGCCTGACGTTTTCATGCTTTCCTCTCCTTCCTTTGGAATGTTTATCAATGACAATTAAGGGCTGTAATGCCAGAATAGGCCTTAGACAAGCCTGGGGCTAGATTTGACAGGCTAGGCCTCACTTTGCATTTGGGACCTGAGGCTCCACCATTTCAAAGACATAATCTCGTTACCTTCTGAAGCCTAGAAAGCACAACGCTATCCTCAGAAGGACGGCCTGCTTCACCAAACTAGAAATGGAGAAGGTGTGATTGTGACGGGCTCATCTGAATATTGTGCCAGGCTGGCAAATGCAGCAGCTGGCGCCATTACAACCTGATCCATGACCTCAAACGCCTCCATTCAATCTTTTAGTCAGCTTAAGGTACACTAACGACACTTTGAGGACGAGGCCCTTGTAACCCAAAAGGCACAACAGCGCTGGCTGCCAGTCTCTTATGTCACTTCAGGCTTGAGGCTAAGCCACCAGGCCACTCAGCTTTGTTTGTTCTCGCTGCTCTACAAGGATGCAACACTCATGATTTGGAAGTTACTTTGGAAGACAAAAACAGCCGTCTATCCATCCAGCACATCTCTGGGACGTGGAAGACACGAGAACAATCAGGAAGGGTGCTGGTATATCACAGACCTGGGCCAAACTGGCATTAGCCGCCAACATGTTCAACCACTCAGCGGGCTCTCTAGGGCACCAGCCTGACTGAAGCTGAAAGTGCAGAAGTGGACACAAGTGTCCCACGTGAATGACCTCTCACGCCCAAGTACTGGACACAGGGGGAGTGAGGAGACTCTTATGGGGGCACCACCTCTGACTCTGCCCCTCCACCCAGGACGAATAACTTGTGCCAGGTAAACGAAGTTCTGCCCCAGGTCCTGCTCGCCCCTTCAATAAAATGGCTGTGATATCAGCAGTGCACTACAGTGGTGCCATTGTCACCAACTTTTGGCCAGTCAAGCTACCATTAAACGGGGGTCTCTCAGCTGGATCAGCCCCCCTTTCTCATGCATCACCTGATTCCTCGTAGAACACGTGATGGCAGTACGCAGGGAGGTGTGCCCGCTGTCCTCTTCATTCTCCTTCGCTCCTCGCCTACTGACCTCTGCCTGACCTTCTGCTCCACTCCACTCGGACCTCCTCCTCTTCCTCCACTCAACTCTTTCATCTAATGACTTTTCCCTTTGTGTTCCAAGTTCATTTTAAGGAGCCCCACGGCATTTCCAAACCGATGTATTTATTTTTTATTCTCACCTGCTCTGTGGTGTTTTATTTACTTGTGCCGAGAGTCACCTGGGATTCAATGACGCTGGCACGGACTGATGCAACTTCTGAAGGAGTCGCTGAAATTCCTGCTCTGGCAGTCAGACAAACAAAACAGCGACTGTGGGAGCGGAGAACACCGGAGTGCTGAGCTGCTCATTAAAGCGGCGGTGGCGTCCAAGCCTTCAGTGACAACCACGAGCCACGACCGAGAGAGACGCTCAGGGGTCATCGGGCCGCTGCTTTGGGCCCGTCCGGCTAACAGCAACACAACGGGACTTCATTCTCAGTGCGCCACCTGCCAAGCACATTTTCATTTTACCTTTAACATATTCACGCCGCCCCTGACAACAAACGTCAAGGCTGACAAATTGTGATTTTTCTCAGGATGTGAGGCTGAAATAAGCCTGAGGTGAGCCTATTAAAAGCTTAACAGAAAGGAAAGGCGATAGATGGATGTGCTCAGTGAAGATAAGGAAAGGCGCTATAGAAAAGAGGCCGACAGGAAAGGGACCTTTCCTCATTTCACCCACGTAGGAGCAGCAGCCTAAACATTTCGAGGAGTACGACGATGCTTGTCCAGAACCAAACGCTACATCTGACATTTCACAGCTCTCCTGCCGACTACGCTACTGTCATCTAGCTCCTAGAAGGGCCCCCTTGAGTGCTTTCATGGTCCAAATGCCATCCGCCTTCAGCCTCATCTCCGCTTACGCATCGGCCGATTTCAGAGGTCACTCCAAAGTGTGACAATAAACCCAAACTACAACACTGAAGTTCAGTGAAGAATAGAAAACTAACACACAAAGGAATCATTACAGGAGACTAAAAGTAACAGAGACGCGGGCCTGACACCCAAGCATGAGGCCCCCCCCCCCCCGCATGACCTCAGCAGGGCGACCCCGTTCACAGTCCCCAGGCTGTGGCTCCACCTTGTGGCACTTGATATGTCGGCTAGGACGTGCACAGGCTGACTCAGGTGAGGCTGCAGCACACTGCCCTCCGGTGGCTTGGAGAAGCACAACATCCTCCATGATCTGCTAACCCTGTTCTGCACTAGTGGAGCCCCCTGCTGGTTATAAACGCCTCTCAATCGTCCAAACATCCTTTAATGCTTCATCATGACAGCTGAACTAAGTCTGGCCTGTTTGTCATTGTCTTTGTTGCTTGTATTGGCCACAACAGGGTGGCACGGTATTGTGACACAATAGTTTGGGCTGCTACCATCCTCTTTGGTCCCTTTCTCTGAGAATTTCTTCTTTCTTCATGCTGCACTACACATTTGTCGACCAGCTGCCGTGCAAAGAGGTGAGACGAGGTCAGGTGTGGACGAGACGGTGAAGTGGGACTCGCAAACGGCGGTCAAGGCAGCAGATGAGGCGACAGTGGGAGTCTGCAGCTGAAACTGGGGCCGTCCCAACGAACCATTCTGAGCCCTCCATGCTGGCGATGGAGATGGTGGAGTGTGAAGGACTGTCATGGCACCCTTTGTATGCCGATTGTCTTGCATTGACGGCAGATGTGATGGCGTATGAAGGAGGCGGGTGGCTGGCCAGGAGGCCTGTGTGGTAAAAGTGTGGGCACAAACTCAAGCCGAAGCAACAGATTTGGCATGCGAGTGAAGAAAAGATGTTACGGTGTGGAGGGCAGTCTGCCGGGACGAGCGTAGAAAACGAGCGAGATCAGTGCAGGACACTCACTGTGTGGCGGCACAGGGGCATCGAGGACCCGGGATCCTGGTAGTTGTTGGTGTGCCACCTGCCTGTTCTCCCCGTATCTCTGTGGTTCTCCTTGCTCACCCATCCCCCTCTACAGGATTAAGCTGGTTTAATTACAGACATCGAGATGTGACAGTGACAACGTGCAGCTCACTTTATAGGACGCCGAACCCTGATCTGGAGAGGGTGCATTGATTTAAGGCCAGCTGGACACGTCTTCATGTCCGGGTTTGTAAATTCATTTGGTCCCTGCCGCTCGAGTGTCCGCTCCTCGTTTGACCTCACAGCCCCACCGAAGGAGACGACTTGTTTTTGACTTCTTTATTTTTGCACACGACACCAGCATCATCAGCCAACAGTGGTACGTCCGAGTCTCCACCGAGGGAGCAATGACTCCGTCACTCGGAGACGCTCCTCGTCTAATTGCATCTCAAGAGAAACACTGCAGGTAAATGCCACCTAGAGCAACTCATAACTTGTAATTATTAAACTGTATCAACCCGAGTTATCATTTTAATGAGACTAATGGGGAAGGCTGGAGGAATCAGAAGAAAGGGAAAACAACAAAGCAAAATAATAAACATCTCTCCGAAAACGTACAAGAAGGTAAAGAGGTAGCAGCAAATACGGCGAAACCTGAACAACAGTAAAGAAACGTTCAAAAATCAGAGCTCCTCTTCACATCGTCACTCCAGCAAGAAACTGCATCCAAAAAAGTGAGAGGATGGTCACAAACCCCAGAGCTCAGGGTGAGCGAAACAAGACCCTCCTTTGACACAGCGCCAGGTAGGGCTGTTCTGTAACGCCAAGGCCCCAGGGTCAAGTCCTGCCATTGTCGTTCAGGTCGAGAGGCGGCTGTCCACCTCAGCAGAGAAAGACCCCTCACGTTCTTGGTTTTATCTCTAAGCAGTCAAGGAAAGATTCATGGCTAACTATTATATATGTCTGTATATTTAGTGGTGGTGCCTATGTAGTAAGGGCAGATGGGGCACTGCCAACCGTGCAAAGCATGTGGCATCATTGGGTCAAAGCTATTAAAGGACGGATCCATCCCTTCCGAGTCTCTCTCGCCTTCTCCCAGGCTCCGCCCCCTGACAGCACATCTCTCTCCCAAACTCCGCCCCTTTAACATAATCTCTCTCACCTACTCCCAGGCTCCGCCCCTGACCGCACATCTCTCTCCCCAAGCCCCACCACCTCTAACATAATCTCTCTTGCCTTTTCCCAGGCTCCACCCCCTGACAGCACATCTCACTCTCTCGCTGCCCTTTTGCTCCACCCCTTTTCAAAGCACCGCCCCCTCTCTCTCACTCAATCCACCCCTTGTGATAGCACATCTCTCTCTGTCTCTCTCTCTCTTCCTCTCTCCCCCAAGCTCCGCCCCCTCTAACATAAGCTCTCTCTTGCTCTACCAGGCTCCTCCCCTTCTGACAGCTGGGTTTCCACTGTAGCCCACCGTGTCAGGAATTTGGCGATTCTCCATGAAAACATGACATGAAGCATTTTCTCTCAATGAAGAAGACCACGAGAGGAAAGCTGCTGTGCCTGGTGATGGTCTGGCATACCGAGGTTGGGTCCATTTTTGGGACTTGGACGGAAGGATGGCTGCCCCATACTGCTAATGAACTCTGGTGTTGATGCAGACGTACAGAAGCACGATGGACAAGTTCAAATGGGGTGGTATGGTAGCCTGTGTTGGACTGACAGCAATCACCCTTTGTCCTCACCGCTCCTCAAGTGGCTTGCCTCAGTTAAAGGGTGAATGAACTTTTTTGGCAGACACGTGCCCGCTTCTCTTTCCGATCCCCGTTTCGCCACCCAATCAGCACCTCCTTGCCCTCAATCGCTTCACTTTACCGTGAGTTTGGTGTTCCTGTGAAGGGCGCTATATAAGCATAGAGTAATGACAAGCCAGCCAAGATTGACTCCATTAGCAGCTGAACGCCAGGCGTGCCCCCCGATCAATGGGCATGCTTAACTTTGGTCAGAACGCCTCTTTACAAAGCGCTAGATGAGCTCAGGCAACAAACTGTCTGCTGTTATTAATGAAGAAAAATCACATTTGAACAGAAGGCTAATGAATGAACGCGGCCTCCTCAAGGGGCTGTCTGGAGGGTCAATTAAGTACAAAGCAGCCGCTACAAAGCCTCCGCTCCACGTTGCTGCAGGCGTTTGACTCTCGGGTGAGCCGCGGCACACTTTGAAACCGTCCACTAGAATGGAGCCTTCCTTTTAAACTGTCCAGGCACAGAAGGGGCTTTGCTCCAAGAACACGTGAAACGGCCGAGTCAAGTCATCTCTAAAAGGGAATGGCGGGCCACGGAGCAAAGAGCCCCCAGGAAAGGCCAGCGCTGGGACTTAATAATTCATGCCGTTGTCTCCAATTAGGCCCGCAGGCGACCACACACTGGGCCTCTCCAAAAGTGAATGTGGAGAGAGTGGTCCCTGAGGAGGGCAGCAGAACCCGCAAGGGTTAGACACACAAGAGCAAACTGAAGGAGTAAATGGAAGAACATGGAAACCGAAGAGGACTGTCAACTACTGCTCTTCATCCATGTGCTCTCCGTGCTCAGGTGTTTGGCCCTCAGTGGAGCGGCTCCTGAAATGAATCTGACAACGTCAAGTGGGTCGGGACTCGGGTGGGCCTTCTGATGGACTGGCATCCTGCCTTGCCCCTTGTGAGCCCAAGTGATTAAGCGGATGACTCCACCGCCCTCCTCGGTATTTGTAAGCACAGACTCTCTTTCTGTGTGCTGTAATGGCGGAGGCCCTGGGCCTCAGAGCTCAAGGCTGCTGGTTCACCGTGTGACCCGGTGAAGGTCCCGTAGCCTACTGTGGGCCCTCACTTGTAGGGAAGGGACGTGGCCCCCGCGGGTGCGCGTTGCTGAGTCTGCCTGCCTCCAGGACCTCCAGCGCCACGCGAGCCCCCGAGTCACAATGACAGCAGCAATCATACGGAGTGCGGCGCGGCGCGGCGAGCGCAGGCTGACTCATCGGCGTATTCCCCTGATCTGCTCAAAATAGAACTCAGGTGGTGCGGCTTCACACACGGCACACCAAATCAGCCTTCTATTGTTCCGCCGACGCCTGCTGTGATTAATTAAATGGACCGACTCTGCCTGGCACTGCAAAGTTTTTGTCTTCTGCTTCTCTCCTTAATTGTGTTTCATAAAACAAAGAATGGGGCTTTAGTGCAGCAGAAACTCCAAGTGCAATAAATGATAAGGGAACAACAAGAAACGCGACTCCCTGAAGGTGAAAGTGACCCGCCGGGCGCCTGATGTCACAGCTCTCGGACCAATCACTGCTTCATGTTGTTGGTGAGGTCGTCATGGCGTCGTGTCGTGTTCGTGTTCTTCTTGTGAGCGCCTGAAGATTCACTGGCGGGCACGTCATGTGAGCGGTCACCTTTGTGACTTCTTTAGTTACTGTATTAGTGAAGGCTCCTGAGGTGGTCCTTTGGTGCCCCTCGCCCACCTTCTCAGCCATCTCATCTTCTGGTGACACGCGCTCAGGAGGTCACTTTAAAAGGGACTGGGAGGTCTGTCAGGTCGCTGCCTCGTGGCTCTTGCTGTATTTATTGATCATTTATTGACTATCGTCCAGTTACGAGTGTAGTCCATGACATCAGCGCCTCAGGACTCAAGTTTTACCAATTCATGTTTCGACCCCATTTGGGTTTCCCACATGTAGTAATCGACGAGCGAGTGTTCCCTGGTGAAACGAGAAATAAAACCAAAGAGCCGAGGAGGAGATCCCCCCAGGTGAGCCAAGCGTGATCTGAAAAGGGAAATTCAATAAAATCAAAAAGCTCCCCCCCTTGGTGAATAAAAGTCACACCGCCGCGCTGTCGCTCCCCCCTTCGGGCTTTCATTGTGGTGGTGTGTGTTACAGCGTGAGCAGCTCGGTGATCTCGAGCCCACTCTTGACCCAGTCAGGGGTACATCTGCAGCAATGGGGGGCTTTTAGTCAGATGCCACCCCAACACTCCCGCTTGACGTCCCGATGACTCCCCCCAAATGGCGAGACAGACGAGTGTCCGCAGAAACCCCCACTGGGCCCACTTGACAGAACGTCACTTAAAGATACCACCAAACATCCAGGTAGCTGCTCTCTGTGTCACCTGTGGCCCAGTCTCGGAGCCTTAAGTGACACACGTGACACGTTGCGCTTCTCCTTCTCTCGTTTGTTCACAGGTCCCGTTTTCCAACGTTTCTCATTCATTTTTCTTTACTCCTGCCTGGGCTTTGCCGTCACCGGCCAGGGGTCTTATTTAAGAATTACGTATGGTGTGCATGGGCTTGTGCTCTGTGGGCGGGGCCACCGTGACATCACTGCTGAAGGACCGCCCCCCGCCTTTCTATATTCAGGCCCTCAGATTCCCTGGGCTTTCAGCTCTAAACATCACAACTGTGGGTACTGCTGTGGACTGTGTGCTTTAGCGCCTCAACTTGGAATTGATTTGCCTAATTCTCTCCTTTCTGCGCTTTTTTTGTTTAATTAGAAAGATGCTTTGTTGGCCTGGTCTTCCCAAGCCACAGCTTTTACGGTTAATCCTCCCCGTTGAAGGGCCCTTCTGTACATTCTGGAGTAGTCAGGTACTTGTCTGACTTCTTAAGACCTGTGCCCCATTTTGGGGCCTGGCTGTCTGAGATGAGGCCCATCGAAAGGCAGGTTCTGGTCTGCTTTGCGACCTTTGAATTCAGAGGAATTCTGTACAGATTAAAGGTATTTTGTGTCATTTTCTTCTTACACTTTTCCTCTGTACCTCCAGTGGGGGTCTTTTCAGGGGTCTTTCACCACTTCACGCCACCACGTCAGAAGAGATGAGGTCAGGATATCTAACTGTGCAGCCTGCAGTTAATGTAAAGGCTGAGACCCCCCCTTCTGTTTACACACACAAGCCGAGTGCTCGGGACGCAGTGACTACCGTGTCCTGGTCCCACCATACACACCCACTGATGTCCAACATGGCGCCCTTCGACACGTCACCGCCCTTTACTGCTATAAAGCACTCGGTCCAGGGTGATCACCTGCTACTCCTTTAGTTTAGTGACACGCAGGGTTAACACCAAAGGAACCAAAAAAGCAGTAGGGTGTGGTGGGGAGCTTTGGAAATCCTCAGACAAAGCCACCTAAACACACAGACAGACAGACATCTAAGACATCAACTCTACTGGCACTGCCCACCACATCTCACAAATTACAATCAATCAACGCACTTCACTCACTTCAGGGGCACAAGGCACACAACAGCCTGGACGGACAGGGTGCCAGCCCACCAGCCACCTGCACACCCAGTTTAGAGACCCCCGCCTGACCACCGGAGGCGACTCGCTGGCTCACATGGTGCACTGTGACAAGGAGAAGAGCTGCTGCTGTCACAGCTTGGTGGCTGTCCATCGAAAGCAGCTGGGCAGACGTCAAATCATTAGGGACTGGTAGAGGGATGAAGTGTGGGCATCCAGCTGCCCCTGCTGGGGGGGCACTCTTACAGATAGATGATGGAAATGAATACTGGACACCTGAAAGGCACTATAAAAAGCTGGACAGACAGACAGACAGGGAAGGCACTACATGACAGACAGCCATCGCATATCGCATAAGTGCCGACCACAGCCATGGACGCCTCAGGTGACGGTGACAGGCACGGCCAGAGGCTCGCACATTTCTTTTTGGGCGCCCTCTCCTGGCAGTGCCCACCCTCGTTGGTTTTGTTCCATTCGCATGCCCGCACGAACACATCCCTGAGCTCCTCCAGCCTCTCGACGAGGAACACAAAGCTTGAGCTGGGAGTCGCTGCACTTCAGCTTCAATGCGGTTAAAATCAATTTGCAATCAAAGTGACAATTATTACCACACACACTTGAGCAAATTCCATTTCCAGCAAAAAGACAAGCAAACAGAAGAGTAAAGGCGCCCGTGGCGGGCAGAGTGGCGCTGATGTCGCCGCAGTGTCTATGATGATCTGACTGGATCAAGACGTTTGGCCAAAATGAACATTTGGTAAACGGCGACGAAGACCCTTCTGGGGCCGCCAATGAACTCCACTGCCTGCCAATGCCCGCTTGTCTGAAGTACAACCACAGGCCGATCCACGCCAAGACCAGCGGCATTCAGGTTTGTGAAGTGCCTTCCTGGGCACAGCGCAGGGGACACCTGCATCAGCAGTGCCACACAGGTGTTGGCATGCCACCGCCACTGGTCACTCGCCAGTGTGGCATACGCAAGCTGCCCTTCCGAGACTAGCGAGCTACCTAAACAAGCAATGAAGAGACAGAAAAGTGACTGGCTGTGGGATGGAAGGACCCTCCATTGGTGGCAGCTGTGACCCGAGTGACCCGACAACCAGAGAAATGGAAATCCAGACCCCACCTCAAGGAGGCTCGCAGGATGGACCGCACGCCACTGCGGCACTCGGCTCCCCCGCGAGGACGTGGACATGGCGGCTGGGAAGTGCCGACCTCTTGAAGTTGCCCCGCGGTTTACATTTATCGCCGTTTTTACAGTTGCTTTTGAACTGATGGGCTGTGCCTCTCCTTACGCTCGCTGAGCCACCCTTTACACTTCAGGCCCCTCATCGGTCCACTCCTTGAGGGTTTGAGGACTGGATGTCAGCTTGGCGTCGTTAGCTTTGGGCGGCTGCTTCAGAGCCAAAAGCAAGAAAGTCGACCGCCTAAAAACCGTCTGAACGAGTGACCTGGACGAGGAAGTGACCTTTTAAGTGACCTCTGAGGACATACCCCTAACAACAAGCGCGCTCACTGTAGCGATGGCCGCTCAAAATGTAAAAAAGCCAAGAGGGTGGACGAATGGATCCAAAAATGATAAAGCATCAAAATGAAGGAGCGTCTCCACAGCAGGACCTCCCTCCATCAGAGCTACGAGAGGTTTGGACACGGGTTCAAGGCAGACGACGGGGGGCACGTGTGGGAGTTGGGCCTTCTTCCATCCCGGATCGGTTGGTAGCATCAGCTCCTTTAATTGCACTAGATGGTCTGAAAACGGCGAGCGTGAGGTGCCAGAAACGTCTGCCTGCAGTAAGACAACGCTGCGAATCCTCACACCTCCGGGGTGACAACAGCAACACTGCAAGAGGAAAAAAAAAATCACTTTGGGAATTGGTGCCACAGAGTGCCTGGCACGCTGATCTCACGCCAAGCAATTTTCACCTGTCTGGTCCTCTCCGAGAGGAAGATGATGTGGGACTCTCGAGGAAGTTCAGCCTTGACTGTCATGAGTGACATCAGTCTTTTGTAAAACAGAAAATGGGAAGAGAACGAGGGGGAAGAAGTGGAAAATAAAAAGGACGTCTGATGCCAAAACGTGGATGAACCCCTTTAGACGCTACACGGCTGACAGTATGGGGGGGGCACCGCTTCAAATGTGCCAGTTTTGCTGTTTTGGGCCCACCATAGGCAAACACTGGCAGTAGGAAGGGGCTTGCTGACTTTCACTGTGGCACTGCCATAGGGTGCCACCTTTGCCACAATCTCAAATGTAAAGTGGAGCAACAGACCGGTGGGCTGCATGAACTCACAGAAAGGGAAGGGCATGACACGGAAAAATCGCCTGTCATCACCACTAGCAGGTGGTGCAAGGAAAGGCACAATTAAAGGGACGGAGGTGACCAGGAGGAGAAACCTGACGAACACCTCAGAAAATATGGAAAGAGCAGCGGACCAGGAAATGGAAACGACGGCAGAAGCGGGGCAGAGGAGACAGAAAAAGGAGAAACGACAAAAAACGACAGCAAAAAGGCTCAGAACCACAAGTCCTCAATCCACAAGTCGGGTAAGAAAGTGGCTTTCGGCTGACGATTAGCTGCAGGTCACCACAGGCAGTGACGGGGGTCTAAAATAGTGTGACGGGCAAAACCCACCAAGAGATACAACAAAACGATAGGATGAGCATCGGAAATGAAATGCAAAAACCCCAAAACAGGCGCAAAAGCGACCAACTGGGCTGAAAAAAACATAAAAAATGCAAAAGAAACGGCATGACTACTGCCGGAATTGGGAAGTCCAAGAACACGGAATGTCTGACGCAAAACGAAAAAGATGGCATCTCAGGCCTGGAATATCACGAAAGAAAACACACAGCAGGGCGCTTGGGCAAAGGAGATGGCACCAGGTCAAACAGGACCTACAGCCATTACCCAGAAGGCCGAGCGTCATGCTGGGACCGAGGTCAGGGCTGCTGGAGAAAGGCAGTCTTGGAGGGGCTTCAGGAATGGCTTCTTCCCTGATTGCCAAGGACTGGCATAACATACGGCAAGTCGATGCCCCCGTGTCACCCGCCACTTGCCACACCTCAGCTGCCTATACGAGTATTTACACTTCACCGACGACATGTGCAGGGCGAGCCGACTTTGTGTTCCAAGCGAATCTCTGTGGTCTACGTAGTTAGTTAGTCAGTTAGTGTGGAGCGCAGCAGGAGTAACGTGCTGAACGAGTGATTCGGACGTCAACAGCACGTGGACAATTCGTCAAGTGTTCGGAGTGAGAGGGGCTGCGCGAGACGTCTGATGCGCTGTCGAGTGTAAACGGCGATAACGATAACTGAGCATCAGCGTCACTGCTGAGCCAAGGAGCCGATTCCCTCATTTGACGTTGCTGCCATTTTATTTTCTACACCACACTGCTTTGACATTTCTATACTTTACCCGAGGTAATCAAGTAAATCAAGCAGGGCGCCTTCGCTATTCTCCTCCCACAGGTTATCAGGTTGAGGGGGCGTCCCAGTAGAACAGCGTGGTAGAAATATGACTTGTTGGTAAGTGGCATGTCGGCCATCGTGTGTCTAGGATATTCTCGGGGACCAAAGCTGCATTCGGGTCGATGTGATGTCAGGGGACACTCACATGACTGGCGTTCATTCCCAAGATCCTCAGTGCCTATGTGGAGTGTGGAGTGACTGGCATCTATCTGCCTTACATACGTGTGCGTCTGTCAGCAGACCAATCCAAAAACATCCTGCAGTAATGAAGTGACAGTCAGAGCCAACAGCCCAGTGCCCCACTCACATGGTGGAAGGAACACCCAAACAGACAGGCAGGGGCAGAACATGAAACTCTAAAGAGACAGGGTCAAATGGCAGATGGCTGTCATGACCCCGACTGGATTAAGCCATACATTGGCAGATTTCAGGGTGACACTGGGGACCTCTGCCCTGAGTGTCACTGACCACTGATGTCTCTCAGCCCGCTTCTGCTGCCACAGAATAAGAGGATCAGTGCGTTTTAATACCATCTGAACAGAAATATTAATAACAAGAGTTGGTCAAGTTCAAAGATGACACCCAAACTAGAGAGGTGGCAGATAATGGGCAATAGGCTGAACTGGTACTGACGGACCTCAACAGCGCCCAGGCCAGGCTTAGGCAGATGAGATTTAATGTAAGTAAATACGAGAAAGTGCATGGAGGAAGTCGAGATGGTAGATCTAACAAACCTGAACCTCCAGGGGCCTGGTCAGTGTCTACATCCAGAAAGTGCACAAGGCTGATGATGGGATGTCAGCTTACAGAGCAGCCTCACATGTAGAGTGCAAACCAAAGGAGGGCAGGTTTAAGTTACACAGCACCAACTTAAAGGACTCCATTTCCCAGCTGCCCCGAGGGTATGGCGATGATTGGCCCTTTGAGGAGAACACTGGGGCTGCTGGGGACAAGAGGGGCCAGAGGGAATCTTAAAAGGGAGCTGGCTAAGCAGTCCCACCATTGAATATCGTTTCTATCCTGGACCACCGAACATGTAAGGATGTGCCCGCCTGTCATGTGAGTAGTGCTGGATTGGTCATCGCGCTCCCCAAATCTCATCACTCTTCACTGCTGTTTAATACATTACTCACAGAAAGCTGTTCCCTGGACCGCCATCTTCACTTTCATCGCACTTCACCCGCTGCGTTTGGGCCGTTTCCGGACTTGGCTCTTAGTGTTTACTGTTAGGCGTTCTTCGTGTTATTAATGAAGGGGTTGGGGGGGTATCTGTTTATTTGGTGTTAGTGTTTTGGTTTCAGTTTCATTTAATACACCGCACAGTTATTTATTCGATTTGCTATTACTGCATGTCTCTGTGTGGGAGTGATGCAAGTCGGGCCAAGGCTGGGTGCGTTACTGGGATGCCAACCAAAAAAAAAATAAAATATCACCGTCTCTAGAGCGGAGTGAATCTGAGCAGCACTGGACCGTATAACACAGCTCTGGCCTCCATAATATTAGAAAGACAGAGAACACAAAGTCCAGAGGAGAGGACTTCAGCACCGCGGAGAGCGACCCACAAGCACAACAGCCTGCCTGCCCGCTTCAGGACCACGGAGAGCAGCTGGAGGAGTCGAGCTCTGCCATTCGAGCCAAACAGGTCTGAAGGGTTTAAAATTACAAAGGGAATTAGGACAGTGGATCCCTGCTGCTACTTTAAAATAAATTCTTCATCACCGACAACTTAAAAGTTAGAACACTTTCCTTCTCACAAAGAGCCACAGACACGATGAGTAAGTGATGATCGAGTAGCATGATGGACAGCACGACTCAGGTGGACAGGATTGAAGAGCCTGCCGTTCTAAGGAGACACAGCTCTACTGACCGCTCATGGTGTTGCATGTTGATTTCATGTGACAACAATGACCCTCTGAAGCTGTAGGCCCTTATATTGTTTCGGTCAAATGAACCAATCAGTGTCTGACTAGAAACTTCACCCCACCCTTTCCACTACAAGTCCCTGGCTTGCTGGCATTTCACCTGGCAGAGCCCAGGTGCCACTTCTCTCACAGACTGATAAAGCACGATGGTGAAATCGAAAAATGAGGAAAAAGGTGTCATGAACTCCAGAGTTCCAAAGCACAAGTTCCAAAACCATCAACCCAAAGGACGGCAGGAAATCTTTACAAAGACTTGACTAAAGAAAACGCATAAAAAAAAACACTAAAGAGCACAAAGCACAGAAGGAAAAGCCTTCAAAACACAAAAGTACGAAATCCAAGAGGCAAAGTCAAATCAGGAAGAGCGCAAAAGGTCACCCCACTTAACTCGGCACACTCGCAATGAACCGCAAGGCACTGTGGGCCTTTACAGGGCTGACGCCGGTCCCATGGCGGTGACGGGCAGATGGACCCGCCTCTTGGGGGGACCACCCAACAGAACTCACATCGTTATGAAGAAACCAAACAATCAGCAGTGTCACCTTAGTGTAACACCAGCACTTGAACCCTGGCTGGAACAGAACAAGCAGCAAGCAGATAAATACGAGAGATGAGCGAGTCCGACTTCAGGTGCGTGCAAAGCTGACTGAATACGCAGAGCAGAGAAGAGCGACGCTGCACGGTGCGTCAAATCTAAACGGGGCTTCTCGGCTGCCGGCAGATGGACACGAGCAGGACGCCATCACGACTGACAGAAGGTGGCAGGTGGTCCCTCGGCTGGCCGTCACCTGTCACAGGCCTTTTCCACTCGACGGAGTAGCACTTCACAGTCTGCGTTTGAACCCTGAACCTTCCTTTCCATTTTGCTGCTGTGGTGCATCTCCTTCAAGTCTGTTTTCAAAGGTTTGTTGTTCTACTCAAACTTAAAAAAGACCAGTTGGCGTTTTATCTCCGTGCCTCGGGCTCGGTTCTGTATGAGGAACTTTGAGGCTCTGGTTTGCCTCACGTCGTTCAAAGTGCCGCCTCTCCGTTTTTGCCGCAGTCTTCCTAGATTTTCGGATCACGAATCTCTGACTGCTGATCCTCGGGTGAACTCAAATGTTTGACCTTGATCACACATTAGTGCCAGCAGGGCAGCACGACACACAAGAACTGCGATTCGCTCCCACTGGACTGCAGGATCAGATTGTGGCCGAGACCCCAGCAAAACCCTGCAGGTGGAGGAGTCGCGTGGAGAGGCCGGGGTACTGAAGGGTGACGAGGACGTGTCTGGGGCCTTTGTGGTTGATTTCTTGGTTCAGAACAAAGCCAACAGGGATGACAAAATCAAGCGGCGGCCCGTTCTCGACCAGTCAGGAGGTGGGCTCCACAACTCTGTGCTTTCTCATGGTCGTCTCAGAGGGGGACCTCATCTCACGTGTAATGTCCCCTATTTAGCTGCTTATCTATTGATCAGGACACACAGGCTGTGGCATCTTTCACTGACAGACCAGGATGGGCAGCAGACTGCAAACAAAGTGCCCAGAAATGGGGTGGGCGGAGGAGCGCGGGTACACCACTTTATTAAACATCCTAAAATGTGCCTTAAGCCGAAGCAAAGCGCCTGCATACGGGTGTGACAGTCACCAACCTGGACGGACAGCAGCGCTTCTTGGGCAACGCTAGACCCCCCCCCCATGTGTGCCTCGTACTCAGCTGGCAGGACCTCCGGATGCAATGGCCGGGGTGGACTGGCGACTTGTAAGGGGGCTGACACCCTTCCCCGCTCAGGTCCTATCCAGCTTCTCGATGTGGCTTACACGGTGCCATTGGGGGGCACCCCAGAGGTCACAGCTGGCATTGACCCTCGGGTGTCACCAGCGTCCCTTAGTGTAGGCCCCAGCGCTACAGGAGTGTGTGCGTTGTTTTGTCACGATTGCGGCTCCTTTTGATTGTTTTTCTGACACAATACATTTCTCTCTAGGATATTAAAGCCCTCATTAGCTTTTCTACCGGAGAGTCGCTCAGTAAACTTTAATCAACCGTAGGAAGCCTCTGTTAAAAGTTTAACGTTCTTAACAGCCCCGTTCGTCTTTTACTGCGATGCCATTGTGTAGCACGGTTGCTATGCACAGCCCGAGCGTTGCTAGGGGGCGTCTTCCCCGGCAAGTCGTCAGCATGGCGGTCTAAATTGTGTGGATCCGCGAATTCTTGCGATCCTCGCGTTCCTTTTTGGTTTTGACTTTGCCGCGGGTTATTCTGGTTTGGACTGGATTTCCAGCTTTGGTCTGTGCCTGGTACGGTTTGGCTCCCGTTTCCGTGTTTGATGCCACGTCTCTGCGTCTTGCTCTGCCTCGTCTGCCCGCGTCTCTCTTCTGTTAGTCGTCTTCTGCCCGCTTCACTTCTCACAACGATCCTTGGACACGTTCTGCGTCTCGGCGCTCAGACGTCTCGGCCATCGCGATACGCGATTTGAAGGCACGTGAGCACACATGAGCAGTAGGTGTCACTGCCGTCACTTGGACTCAACTCCTCATTCCACCGTCCATGGAGGCAGGAGAAGCCCTCTTGTTACTGACTGGCATGATGCCAGCCGATGCGCACACAAAGCCGTCTGACGCAAACGCCACCCAGGCCGAGGTCAGCACGGAGGGCTGCCTTTGCTTTCTGGCACCCGGGGCTCTTGACGTCAGTCACGCCCTTAATGAAAGCTGCCGCTTCAACCCTTGTGCGTCTTCGGCCGTATTCCTCCTATATGGGGTCGCAGTCGGCCGCCATCTTTGTTATTTGAGCTCCTCCATTTCCCTTGCAAGTCACTGAAGCTTCTGTCGGCCAACTGCTCTTGTAATATTGCAGACTGCGCCTCATTCCAAAACGCTTTAGACATCCGGTGCAGATGTCCGGCTCATGTCCCTGGCCATACGACTGTGGACGTGTCCCGCGTTAAAACTGCGTAGATGGGCTTCAGCTGTTCAACGGGGTCTCCCCCCGCGCTCGGCCTAATCCTCTGCAAATCATAAAAGCCATTTTCGCCTTAAATATCATCCACTTTATTGGCCTTGAGACAACGATTAAACGGACTTGGGCCATTTGGATCGCTCCATCTCTTTGAGATTTAATCATTTCATTGCTACCTGGAGGACGCCCTTTCATTTTTCTCCGGCACAGGCTGACAAGGAAGGGAATTGAGCGTCTCGTGGACATGTGTGCCTCTGCCAGCCTCGCTGCATTCCAAGATGGCAGGCCTTTCCTGCGTCAGGCTGTTAACTGAAGCCTCCTGAGGCTGCAGGCCGGCGCTGGCCCTTTTATTGTCCCCGACTTCTGTCTTCCAGCTGCTTCAAGGCCCGACTCGCTCATTATTATTTCAGCATTAGGGGTGACCAGATGGCATCGTAAAAACAGGGCGCCACGTTCCAGGGCCGCAGTTTCAACGAGCTTCGACTCGGACAAGTAAGTCTCCGTCAAGTCAAGTTCAAGGTGAGCCGGCCCGTGCCGAGACCACCCTGGGGGGGGAGCAACGCGTTAGCCCAACAGACAGGAGACCCCAAAGGCCCGCCCACCCGCCAGTCAAAACCAGTGCAGACAGAAGCACGTACAGTAGAGCTGACCACCTGCATGTCACGGCGGCTTGCGATGCCACCAAAGCGGGCAGAACGGCACACTGTGAAGACACCAAAGAACTGATTTGAACGAACGAACAAACTAAGGTCTCCTGAGGAGGTCACCGTGAATGCAGCGGCCTAAACCCTTGGATGTCCACAATCCTGTCCTATACGATATTGGGTGGAGGATGATGATGATGATGATGATGATGAGGTTACATTGCTTACTCTCCTTTTGTTCTGAGCAGAGTTTGAGGTGACGCAGTTCAAGCTGTGGGTTAACAGAATCAAATAAAGTCGTGTAACGAGTCGCTTGAAATTCTCGTAATCGCACTACAGCCGCCAGTTTATCTCGAATTCAGTAACCCGCATGACGCCTGTGCTTCGAAGAAAAGAAACCGCAAAGGTCATGGAGGTCTCGAAGGGCCGCCCGTCCGTCCTCAGCCTGAGTGGTTCCTCCGGGGCACTGATGTGTAGGACACTGCCAGCTCGGCACCAGACCCGCGTGTTGGGTGGGTTACGCTACGAGGCCTTGACGGAGGTGGTCTTGGTCTTTGAGACACTTTGAAAGAACTCCATTAATGGAGAGAATTCACCTCCAGTTTGTGTTGAAACGTCTGGTGGCTGCGTTTGTTCCTCGTGGTGACAAAGGGACTCTTGACAGTACAAGCATCGTGTGGCACAGAATGTGGGGAGGAACCCCGGTGTGCATTTCGATTTTCCTGCTGTCCAGGTAAGCCATTGCCCTAACTGTTGGTGAGACACACAGCCAGCCCACTGCTCAGCGATGGTGGGATTGGTTTTCATTTTGATTTGATTTTTCAGGTTTCTTTTAAACATTTGGACTTGTCTGAGGTTTTGCGAGGTGGGAAATCCACTAATCTCATTGATTTTTGTGAAGGCGTCTTCCCAGGGCACAGCCATTATGTGGCGACGTTTGTTAGCGGTGACGTCATAAGGGTCAGCGTCAGAAACTCGTGGATCACCGGAGACTGTGGCTTGGGCGTCTATCCGGTGTGACACACGTGCGATTGGGAGGCAGCTAAAGGGTCTCAATAATGAGAGTCCACGCCAGACCAGGGGGTGGCGCGGTGCACTGACGGTCTCTCTCAATCCTCATCCACGGGAAATCCCACACTGTTCTGGGGCCAACGATGACGTCACTTTCCGGGGGCCCACGATGACGTCACTTCCTGTCTCAGCCTTTAAAGCCACCATCTTTTCAACCTTAAATGAGTTGTGATTGGGACTTGAACCTGAACCCGTTTTGCAGCCGGGTCATAGCACACAGGTGGCTGCCCCCAAACCTTTTTGATGTCGTCTGTCTATTCCTGTGACACCGGCTTTGGTGGTCCGGGCCGACTTTGGCAGTTTTTCTGATTCTCCGCTCTGGACCCGCTGTTTTCCAGGCTTTTGCTGGGCAGGAGTTCTACTTTTAGCAGGCAGAGGAGATTTAATGAGGCTCGGGAGAAACGATGTGGTCAGGAGGAGTGAAAGGTCAGAAAGCAGCAGATCGTTATTACGGGCAACAAAACCAAGACATTCAGCAAAAATCAAAGCCAAAAAAAGAAAGAATCGGAGCTCCGAGCCAAAACCAGAAGGGCCAAAAAAGGATTTGTTTGAAGCACAATACACAGGTAGGTTTATCTGTGAACTCAGAGAAAAGGGGGCTGCTACGGGAGACCTTTAAACCGGGCACCGGCGTGGCGTCACCCATCAACTGCAACGGAGTCCCCAGCGACAGCCGGCATATACAAACCGGCAGGGTAAACAGATCACAATAAAATGACAAAATCCAACAAGAAAAACAGATTGTTGAGTGAAAAAAGGCGTAAACAGGAGGCTCACCGAGACTCCATTTGATGAATTAAAGGAGCGAACAAAACAAAAAAAAAATTAAAAAGGCGAATCTGCCAATGCCCAGTAAGAGCTGTGCTGCCCACCGACCTCCTGTTAGTGACTGTCTGAGCGGTCAAGTGCAGCTCGTCTTCTACCAATGGCTGTAATGTCAAGACACTACAGGGACATGTGGCCGCCACCCTGGGACTTTACACATTGGTATTTTGGGAGGAATGCCAAGGTCGGGTCGTTGGTGTTGGCTGCTTTACCCTGGCAGTAAGGAGTGACGGGATCGACCCTGTGACAGTCCTTGAGCTGTCACTAGTCTTTTGTAATGGACGACTGCCTTTCAGCCACTCTGGCAAATGGCTTTCTCTCTCATGGGGTATTGGGTTGGGTGGGCTCTGCCATGCCAAATGCCAAGAAAGACCTTTTGTTTCCAGAGATTTCTCAAAAGCGGGTGAAGCTCTGAGCACCTCCAGCTTTCCTCCTTTCAGCCCTCGGCTGGCATTTCGACTTTGAGTGGCATGTCTCCGCCTGGTCCATCTCTAACTATTCTTTGCTACCCGCCTGCCTCTTCACAGCCTGGCAGAACACCAGAGTAGGAGAAAAGAAAGCAAAGCAAACTGAAAACCCTCCTCACTGGACACAAAATGCAAGCAAAAAACCAAAACGAATTATCACAATGTGGGCAGCGGTGCCACCTTTGTGCCCAAAGCCCTGTCTGTGAGGGATGACGCTGAAATCAGGTTTTCGGCATTCATTCTTTCCCCTTTCATGCCCCTCCTTTATTTATTTTGCACCTTCATCTTGTGTGTTTTGTGAATTGCTCCCCAAAGAGGACCCTGCACTCACCTCAGAGAAGACAAACACCTTAAAACCAACGCAGCCTCTCCGGTGGGCCACCCGACCTGCCCGGGCAAAGGCGAGTCAAGTCACTGGAAGTGACAAGGCCATAGGGTGGGCACATACCCATCACCAGCTTGCAGAACTCGACTACAGCCATCCATTTTCAAAGCCACTCTTCCTCTCCGAGGACTACACGGGGTAAGAAAATGGCTGGCAGGAAAACAAGCTGGCGATTACGACACTCCGATTCAAAATTACGCCTTCTAACTAAGTAAAGACAGTAAATCCAACCCTAAAGTCCATATGGTGGGAGTTACTGTCACGTGGCCTCTGAGATGGCACAGCAGTGCCCTCTTAACTGAGCCTTCCACTCATCATCATTTAGCTTCATCAAACACACTTTAATGGAGGACTGCTCATTCATCAACCTCATCCTAAGGCCATTAGTCCTCAAGAGTTGGCACTTGGAGAGCCTCATCAAGTGCTTGAATGACACGTCCCAGTGTTGGCAAGTGCCCAGCTGGTATGTGCGTAGAAAGGAAGATCAGGCATTGTCTGGGAACACCGTGCCCACCTGACCCTTCCTGGCTTGACGATGACTCCACCGAATGGCATCATGTGGAGTGGTGGCACTCAGACATCGGAGGTGGCCGGGAAATGAAGCCAAAATGGAGCTGGACAGGCTGCAAGTGGTGCCAGCTGTGGGGTTGGTACTGGTCAGGAGAAGCAGGGAATTGGGTAAAAGAAAAGACGTTTTACTGAGGCCTACAATACTTAAAGACAAAAGCAAAATGTATACATATACACACACACACACACATATACATATATATATATATATATATTAGAATTGAAAATACACAAACCAAAGGCAGAATTCAAAAAAAACGACAACAACAAACCAAAAACTCCAAACGTCAGCGTTGAATAATCCTTGAGAAAGGCAGGTCAACGTCTGAAAGAAAGACGGCGACACTCAGTGAACGGACGAGACCGGGACAGGAGCCATGAAGAAGGCCGGAAGTCAAAACCAGGAATCAAGGCTGATCCAAAATCAACGTAAGTACCGGAGCCAAAAGTCAGGGGACAGGGCGTGGGAGTCGGAGCAGGAGCAGCATGGCCTTTTACTTAGTAATTCCACAAAACGTGAACATTCAGGCATCTGATGCACTGATCTCTGTAGCACCCCAGGAGAAACAGCACGGCAATGAAAACGATACTTCAGGAGTCGTTACCAAAAGATCACAATGCTAATCAGGAACTGATGTCCGAAAAACCCAGGAAGAACGGCACAAGCGACAGAAACACATCCGACAGTCACCTTTCTTTACAGATCACTTCTGCAAACTCGGACGGCCAGGGCACGAACCTTCACGCACGTGATCTGAGGCTTTGGGTTTCTGTGTCTACTTTTATATACATTTGTTTCTATGGATTCTTGAGGTTTTACTTTTCTCCGATCACCTCGGTGTTTGGCTTCTTTATGACAGACAGACAGACAGACAGACAGACAGCTGTGAAAGGCACTATATGATAGACAGTATTATCTGTTCTCAGTTGCGTCCCTCATCCTCTCAAACAGTGCGTTGTGTTCTCACTATAATCAGATCACTAGGACAGCACTTTTTTCACTTAAGAAATATAACAACAGTTCGACCTCTAATAACATTGAAAGATGCTGAGAAATGAGTTGCCGCTTTTGTTTTCAGTCGACTGGACTACTGCAACGCTCTCCTCTCAGGACCACCCAAAAAAAGACATCAGTTGATTACGACGAGTGCAGAATGGAGCTGCTAGAATCTGAACTCGGAAAACAGAATCCGAACACATCACCCCAGTCTGAGCGTCACTACACTGTTTACCCGTGTCATTTAGAGTTGACTTTAACAAAGCCTTCAATCATCTGCTCCATCCTACATCTCAGAACGCCTGTCACCTTACACCCCAAATCGTAAACTAGCTAAACTTAACAGAAGTGGTGAGGCAGGCGGGCGGGCGCCTTCTGCTGTTATGAACCTCAAATCTGGAATACGAGTTCACCGATAGGAATTCACCAGGCTGATACAGTTGAGCTCTTTAAAAAACTCATTACTGTAACATGGCTGTCTCAGAGCTTCATCTTAGTTTAATCCTGATGCTCTGTATATTCAATTAATTATCATCATCATTCATGGTGGCACCGTAATCCGTATTAACCCCTACTTTCTCTGCTGTGACCTGTGCCACCACCACCTGATCAAAGCACCGTGATGTCCCCTCCACTGATGGACTGAAGGCCAGAAGTCCACATGACCGTCATCATCACGTTCTTCCATGAGAACCCTGAACACAATGAGGACTGACTGAGGTCATTTATGGTGGGTAGAATGCCCAGAGGGGGCTGGGCGGGTGGTCTTGTGGCCCGCTGTGTTGGAGTTTTTTGTTTTTTCGGTCCTCCCTGGCCATCGTACTGTACTTTTATTCTATGTTAATTAGTGTTCCCTGATTTTAATTCATATTTATTTTGTCTTTTTCTCTTTGTGCTCCATTGTTTGTATGAAATGTTGTTGTTGTTCTAATGTAATGGTTGCGCCTCACGTTTCTTATGCTGATGTTCTTACAGTGACATTGGCCCCGTTAGTACCTGAGCGGAGGAGCGACATCTTTTTTTTTTTTTTTTTTTTTTTTTTTTATAATGCCAGCTCCACTTTATTGATGGCGCTGCGGAGGTTATTGGTCTTCAGAGTATTTCCTTTTATAAATTACTAAACTGCAAATGTGCCAGTTGGTAAAGCTGTGACTCTTATTGTATGCAGGGAAAACGGCATTTCTGAATCCCAAGCTTCCTCATTTTATGATTCCTCTTGGCATGGGTGTGATAATAAATTTTACAAATGAGGGGAGGCCACGCGCTCCTCCATCAAGTGTGTTTTATAAACCAATAGCTATGCTGTGCCAGTGTGCCATCCAACTGCTCTTTAGAAGCCACGCGAGTTTGGATTTATCCAAAGAAGAGCAAACGCTCAAGCGTCGTGTCGAGGGCGTTCTGGAGAGGCCCAGCGCTAGCAACTGAAACCTAAATCTCAGCAAGTCTAGTCGGGCAAGACGTCAGGCTTTTTGGGGCTCCCACCTGTTTCAGCCCCTCTAGACCCCTGAGCGCTCATTCACATCAAGTACACAGCAATGCCGCAGGTGCCTTCAGTACGAGTGGTCAGAAGGCCCTCATTTCTAGGTAAGTGACGCACACCTTTGCACAGTTTAATGACTCTTGATTATTACGCACGTCTGCCTCACTTCTTACGAACACCCGGAATGAGGGCGGCTTACGTTACTTCACATTTAATTATCTTTATGTATTTGCCTCACTGCAGGGGTCTTTACAGTTTGGTCTTCTGCCGCTGTCGACCTCTGGGCAGGCCTTGGACTCTTTCTGTTATTTTGTGTGCGCGTCTTCATGACGCCGGCCTGAGCTCTGAGGTGGGTCAGGCTGGGCTGTTTGTGGACCCCATTATTTAAACCCCACTTGACGGGCAGACGGCTCACTCTGCACAAGTTTCCGCGTATCTGCTGCCCCTGGACTCTGTAAAGATGCCCGCGCTTTTTAATAAAAATCGACAAGTTTTCATCAGCAGTGAGGAATGCGATGCCTCATGCTGTGGCCGGGGTGGAATATTGAGCAAACAAGTGGAGAAGCACAGCCGCAAAAGGTCATCTTAATGTCCTATTGATTTAGCGCCGCCTTTTTATTAAACTGAATTATTCAGGGGAGTGTGGCACCGCTCATTTGAAGGACAGGCCTGCCTCATTAAACCAAAGGCCACCTGTTGTGGAGGGAGGTCTGTGTCAGGCTGGGCTCGGTATTCTCCTCGATATTGTCGCCTGAGCACCCGAGGGGCCTTTGAAAAAATAAGGAGGGGCAGCGATTATTACAAGTAACAGAAACACAAAAGGAGAACACCACCAAAAACAGAAGGAAGGTCTCAGTGGTCCGGGCCATCAGCGTCCTCCTTTGAACCTCACGCTCATCCTCACTCGTCGTCTGTGTGGAGCCTGCATGCTCTCCCCGGTGTCTGGAGGAGCGTCTCTTCTGGTTTTCCTCCTACTTGCCCGCTAGTTTAATTGGCAGTTCTGGAAAGCATTTCCTGGATCACAGCTACCAACTCAAGGTTACACAGCTCATTAGGTGTTATCTCCACTTGATTAATGTCCAAAACGGCAGACTGAAGGGGCTGAGCGAATGAGTGGGGCACTCGGGCTTCAGCATGCCAACAACAACTGGCACCTCCAGGGGTGGACACAGGACAGTGCCAGCTACACAGAAGGAGACGTCGTTTTGTCAGCACCCCTCTGATCTAGAGATGGGAGTTTGGAGGTCAGGCAGCTCTGCTCTCTAGTGATGGCGCCGGAGATGGGAGACGTGCAGCGTGTTGATTGGCACATTTAAGAAAGAATTTCAGTGGACGCTGTACTGTACACGGGACAGGGAGGACCCTAGAAAGCGTTACCAGAGTTCAGACACTAGGGGGCGATGTAGTCAGGATTACCATCATTGACACTAGAGGGCGATGCAGTCGGGATTTAATCATTGACACCAGGGGGCGATGCACTTCAGTTCAGTTTATTTTTGCATAGCGCAGGCGCAGAGTGCTCTGTTAAGTTTTCAGATACTAAATCCAGCATTACTGCAGTACACATCAAAACACAAGAAGATAAAGTAATCGGAAACTGATTGGCACAAATAGAAATCAGTAATACCTGCTCATGAATTAGTCGTTGAACTGTGGCCAGATGACGACCAGAGATACCGTCAGTAACACAGTTGAGACACTAGGGGGCAACACAATCACTGTTACAGAGGGTGGCAGAGCTCAGACACTAGAGGGCGATATAGTGAAGGACTCCATCATTACCAGGTGAGTTGTTATTTCAGGTAGAAGAGACAAAAGTGTGGATGTCACATAATGCGTGTCACTGTGGAATTTCAAGGGGTGACATGTTCATTTGCAAATGTGACAATAAAGATGCCATAAACATTGTCAGACTTGCGACACCAGTGGGTGACGTAGTCAGGGATATCATCAGCAACAGAAGAGAAGGGGCAGAGGTAACCGAATTTGTCACCATACTTGGTATCAAACGAGTTGCTACTGGGCTGTGACAAATGACACTTTTCACAAAAGGAAGAAACCCATTTTGAGGTAAAAGCAGTTAAAATATAAAGCTGTAAAAGTGACAATATGGTCCTTATAAATCTATAACGGGGTCAGGCACCAGAGGGCGCTGGGGTGAAGGATTCCATCATTTCAAGGTGTGTCAGTTATCTCAGGTAAGGAAGATGGACATTTGGGGGTCGGTTAGCGCCATTCTCTCATCGTGGCACCGGACAGTGGCCATATGCCACTGCACACGTGACAATACAGACCACCCTACAAACCCATCAATTGGCCCTTTGTGAGTTTATCTGGCTCAGTGTGGGCTTCACAGTGGGCCTGGTGCCCTAGCAGAGGACACAGACACTCCGGGGGCCTCAGATGCCAGCGGTGACCACAAAGCCTAAGGTAGGTCTGCCCATGGCACACGTCCATTGGATTTCAGCTTATGCGCAAGGAGCCACCATTTCATCGAACGCTAATCACGACTAACATGCCTGGCCCACGATGCCATCTGGATTAAGTTACCGAGGAATATTAAGAAGTGGCAGAGCGTGAATAACTTTTTGAATGAATCTAAATGTTTAAAGACTGGCATCTCGGCAGAAAACGACTTTTTTTTTTTTTTTTTAAAAGTTGCAGCTTTAATAACTTGTTTGTGTTTTAATGTTTATGGGAGCCCACTGAGAGAGAAAATACAATATAAATATAACAGCAATCATGAGGCATTGATTTTTCGCTGTCAGTGAATGTAACAAAGGGAAATTGTTCTTGAGATCTGTTTGCAGCGTACGCCTTGGCAGCCAGAAGGTCCGCCTGAGAGCTGAACCTCACGGATGGAGGGAGCGGCACACGCTGACAAATGGCTGACGCCGGCTGGCCGTGGACGTGAAGGGGTCCTCAGGTGTCATTTCTCTTATTACTCAAACATTAGGAAAAATTCATCCAAAGATGTTGCTTGAAAGGCATCAATGGTCTGACAATCTAAATTTAGAAGGCAGCCAGGGAGCAAATGTGTGCTCTTCTAAAGGATACAAGCGGGCGCTATGACGGGCATCCACACTGGCAACCCTGCAGGCTGAATTACGGTACGCTGGGGGGCATCATGGAGACCCCCACTTATGCAGAAAAGGGCCTGCAGCACAAAGAAGTGTGTGTGTGTGTTCAGGCTGAGGGTTCAAGTTACAAGCCCCCTGGCGCTGAGACCCGCAATGTGCTGCTCAGAAGGGGGTCTACTCACCCCGGTGGGAGTTTTACAGGGCCACTCTGCATCAGTTGGGGGGTGTGATGGGAATCGTCCTCTACGCCCGTCTGAGCCCACCGTGTCAGCCAGCGACTCGGACTCACCTACTTAAGGAACAACGAATGCAACAGTCCAACGTAAAAGCCAACTCCTATCTGTCATGGCCTTCCATGTCGTCGTGTTACACTCTGCCAGCCGTCTTCAGGGCTAGTGCTTGTGAAACGCCATCTGCTTTTCATTCCAACAGACGGCGCATCACAAACACTACCACTGCTCTTGAGAACCCTAGAGCAAGGGCTGAATAATTGAGGCAACAAACTGAAAGTGTAACTTAATGAAATAGGAAATACAAAGAATAACCGAGGGGGCACTAAGATCATTCAAGTCCAGTAAAGATCCTGGTGATCTGCCCTCATTAATGGAGCCAAACTCATACAAGTAAAGAACAAACTCCATGAACGGCTACAATGAGGGCACACTGACCACCCAGGACACAAATTTGAGACCCCCATGCTCAGACCATCAGTGTGACAGTCAATGGGCTCCAAGGCCATCGTCACTTCCTTGATCATTCCTTTTGATTTCCTATCATTTTACGTAGAGGGCGCCTTTGTCTGAGGTAACTTACAAGATCCCTCGACTGATTGTAAACTGCGGGCCACGTGCTGATGTTATTTTCGTTACGTTTAGCGTCTCGGCATGTGGTTCCCTAGGAGGCAGGGCCACGCGGATGTTTCTGCTACCGAGTCCCGCCCACCAGCTGTATAGTCTGCCACAGATGAGGCCCCAGTGGCAGCTCATTGGTGTCTTCTTCATTTGGGTTTACTGGACCGCCGATCATTTCGTGCTCTTTTCATTGGCGTACCTTTCAGTCAACTCCTTTTTCTTTGTTGTATTTTTAAGTAAATATATTTTCTTTTATGTAAGGCTAGCTGATTACCCAGTGGCTTCACTCACTGAGTGCAAGGGAAAAAATAAAATGTAGTATATAAATTATTAAACAGTAAAACACTAACATGTAAGAAGTAAAGATACACTGAGCAGTACTGGAGTGCTTTCAGGTAAAGTACATTTTAAAGGCGCAATAACACAACAGGTAAGTAGCACTAACAGCAGCTTGAATGTATTTGGATCATCTCTCGTAGCAGATCTCTTGTGAAAGGCGCCACACGACTGCTGTGGTATAGAAATAACATTTTCTATGCGATCCTCCAAATTTCTGCCTGACAACGTTACACGTAGCCTGTGATTTAAGAGAAAAATTAATCTGAGGAATGTGGACGCTGCTTAATGGGCAGAAGGCCAAACAATTCCCAAGTCCAATACTTCACATGAAGAGGTCGGCACATCTTCTTAAAAGAATTCATCACAAAAGCTACCTTGAATGTTGCGGGGTTTTAGTGACCCGAACTCAACTTAAGGGACAATAAGTAGTCGTGCAGCGCAATTTACAAAGAGAGTCTTACTTCGATGGCGCGATCACACTCATTCACAATGATTTCCACTCTCCCAGGAGCCGACGGGGCACTCAAAGTGTCAAACAGTGCGAGAAGAGAGGACGCCGCCTGAAACTGCGAAGCTCTCGACCCCGCGGAGCAGCCCGACATTCCACGCCTTTCAGCGTCCATTTTGTTCTCACAACCCGTCGCCGCTGAAGGCAGCGCCGTCTTCACATTGTTTACAGCTCGGCGCAGTTAAGAAGTAGAAAGACGCAAAGCTGTTTTCCTCATCTCTTCTACTATCAAGTACTGGCAATTAAAAAAAAAGTTACAATGTGGCAGTTTCCGCGACAGTCATGTAGATGATTAAAAAAATAAAACTTCTCTGTCAGAAAGCGCCTGGCGGCGGACGGCTCAGTGCTGGAGTCCAGAGGAGAGGGCGACGCAGGGCGCACTTCTATGGGATAGATCGGCGTGTTTGTATTTACTTCTTTTCAATATCAGTAAAATAACTCTCACACAAATAATAGCAATTCGTAAAGACGATATAAAAATGGCGCCCACAAACAAAGTGATTAGTTCCTGTATTATAATATGTTCTGTGGTCATACGTAATTTCTGTTTCAAATGCGAAAAGAATTTTATATACTGTATATATATATATATATATATAGATGTCTGCTTCAGATGGGCTCTCGAGTCAAAGGGTTTTCTCAGTTTTCATTTCCCTATAGATCTATTTTGACATTTGAAGTTTAAAAGCCCCTTCCCCAGTCTTGGGGCCCAGACAGCCCAAAGGCCTGGCCGTAGAGTTGAGCGCTCAGGCCGCCTAAGGTGAAGCCTACTGTAGGCAGGCCAGGGAAGGCCCAGGCCTGCATCTGTGAGTCTGTTTTGTGGCCCAACTCAGAAGCCGAGCCCCCAGCCTGAGGCCACCCTGGGTCCATCTCTGCCTCCGTCACCTGATGTGCATTTTGTGCGTGTAATTGGATCGCTTCATGTTGTCACTGGTCCAGGATCACGTTTTTGTAGGCTGTCGCTCACTTTAGCCTCTGAGCAGCGTCTCCTGACCGTGTCTGCTGCCTTTCCTTTGCCACAGGATATGACGCCATAAACACGACAGGAGTCACAGCATGCGCTGCCCCCTGGTGGCCACACATTCCATGCTTATCCAATTTTAGTGACGGCTCGGTTCTGAACAAGTAGGCCCTAGCGTTGTCCCTCCCCAGGGTCCACACTGTGACGTGTGTGTCCAACTTTACTAAGTTGTCACAGAAGGCAGAAGAGCAGCAGCCTCGTCACAACAAGGCCTTAATGTCACCATTGTCACTGGTCCTGTCATCCACTGTCCTCCGTTGTATTCGGGATGGCTTGTTAAAGCACATTTACTAACTGATTCATTTGTTCTCTTTTGTCCGTACATCAATGGTGTCAAAGAGAATGAACGGGATGAATCCGGTGTCGCCTCAGCTTGTTCAATTCCATTTCTATCCAAATCCCCAAGTGCCCTCAAGCAACAGGAGACCCCATGCAGGAGAGAGAGAGAAAAAGAAAAGGCTGCCCACCGGCAGCACCGCCTGCTTGAACCTGCTCTGAATTGAAGTGAAAAGGGGCTAAGAGGCACGCGAGGCTGGTGTCACATCTCATTATCAATCTTTGTGGGGAACGCGACAAAAGCCGGTGGTGGAGAACACAACACTTTAATCCATTATAGAAAATATGGCCCAGAGCTGAAATTGTGAAGCGTAGCGCACAGATAATCCCATTGAACACGGTCAGATGCCTTCTCTGTGTCAAAAGACACCCCGACCGCTGGGAAATACGTGTAAATAACACTGAAGGGCCTACGGCGACTGGCGAAAAAACGACAAAAAAAATAAAACACCAACGGGGGTCCGTCTACTGTGCTGGCCTCATGACTGGCCGAGGGCAAGGCACGCCAGACATGGTTCAAGGGCAACGAAGGAGCACCGAACGGGACCACTCATGAAAAGTATGCGGCAAAAAGAGACCCGACACACACAGAGGACAACACCGTCAGGGGACCTCGCCTAACAGGCAATAATGAAACCAAAGCCCCCTGAGGAGCTGATATGAAAGGCGCTATAACAAAAATAAGGACACCATTAAATCACAGGTAGGAGGAAATAAAGACGCAAAACAGATTGACAGACAGACAGGAAAGACTCACTGGGGTAGGCAGATAAAAAGATGGCACTATAGCGAGAGAGAGAGAGAGAGAGAGACATGAAAGGTGCTATACACAACAGAGAGAAGTAAGGCAGCTCTGGGCGGGTCACTGGACCATCACCAGCCGCATGTCAACATGATCTGCTCATCCCTGCTAGGTGGCGGACATGTGGAGTGCGCAGAGATCAGACGCTACTGGTCACGGTGGCTCCCGGGGGTTACGGCCCCAGGAGAGTGGCTTGACGTCATTCCAGTCACCGTCTCCATGGAGTTTGAATGTCCTCCCCCTATTGCTGGTTGTGTTAACCGATGACATCAAGCTGGACCAGAGTGTGTGTGTGTGTGTGTCCTGCAGTGGACAGACTTGTGCCCCCCCCCGGGTAGGACATATGCGGGATGTGTAGATTTATATTTATATTTAGTGTCACTGGAGTGGTCTCGACTGTCTGGAAATACAACAGCAGGCCATGAGATTCTCTTTCGAGTCAGTGCTGAGGGTGCTCATCCATTACAAGCCCATTCCCCTGTGAGCTCTGCAGCAGCTCGTGCCCACCTGCACAGGTGTCTGGCCCTGCTCCTTGCAGCCCCTCCTCACACAGACGGCCACAAGCTTCTTGATGCCCCCAGCACCCCTCAGTGTTTCCCGTCCCACAACTGCTCAGCGTTTGTGTCAGTGGAGAAGCTCCAGCCACCTCATTTATTCTAGAAAGAGCCCAAAAGAGTTTGGCAGCAGGGCCGCACAAGACTGGACAAGTTGTGAGCCACCTTGGCATCAGCAGAGGTTTACCAGGGGCTCACAGGAGGACAAATTAAAGGCACCGGTGAGATTTGAGAGCAGGAACACAAAGATCTGGGAGAGAAGGGGGATAATATTAGAGAAGTGAATGCAGGTGATGGCAGGCTGGCTTAGTGATGGGACTCTCGACAAGCTCAAATCAGCCCCTCGGCTCCGCCATCACTAGGGAAGCAATTAAAAGAATCGATTTACCTGCACCTTCAATCTGAGCAAACGGGCAGGGAACAAACACGAGAGCTCATCTACACCCCCCTCTTTGATCAGGTCATTAAATGCGCCCATCCACATGTCGCAGCCCACAGCTGGCATGTTTGTTGATAAAGTGTCCCCGAGGCGCGTTAGGACTTAAGATGGTCCTTTCTTCGGTGACACAGAGGAGTGAGGGGAGCATTTCAGTCCATCTGTCCTCCCATTCAGACTGTACTGGGCACAAAGCTGGACTCTCCCTGGATGACACATGCTTACACTGGGCAGAGAAACTGGTAAACTGCAAAGGAAGCTAAAATGCTGGACTTTGACTCGATGTACTTTATAAGACGAATACGAATCGAGACATGAAAAAGGTTACAGAAAAGACATGAAAAAGCAATCCGCCTCGATGAGGTGTTGGGCCTGCCCTGGAGTTGGTGAGGCCTGCACGTTTGGGCGCTTCTGGCTTTGGCTTTTGAGGCCTTTCGTTTTGAGATTTGGCATTGGCAGGAACACGAGAGCGGGCGCCTCAGCTTATCTGCTCTCCTTGCATTTTACACTTTTCTGGGTTTACGCCTCCCGTCTGAGCTGTAGCCATGTTGTGATGTGATTTGGTTTGGAGGGGGCTTCAGGAGCCCCCCTGTCGTCCACAGTAGATACCACCGAGCTGTCATTCTCATTTTTCACATCAAGCACACAAGCAGCCAGACCCCAGTTACGGCCGAGGCAGCTGGACGACGTGGGCCCTCGTACTCCTTCATAAACGCTCATCACTGCACGTCCACGGTCATGTCCACACCTTCCCAAAAGAGCCATTGGCCTCCATAGTGACAGGCAAGAAGGAAATACAAGCAGTAGGAGAGCAACATGTCAGCTGTCCCCGTGACCACTTCATTACCGAAGAGGGACCTGGGATCTCACGGCGCCACGCAAGATGTCAGCGTATTAGATTTATGGGCACATCGCTCAGCGTGAAAGGGGACTGAGGACTCTGTGTGTGTGTGAGGCGGCACAGGAGCGTAAATGGCACTGAGGCTGCCAATCAACTCCAGAGACGTGGGTTCAAATCCCAGTCCAGGCTCTCGTGCCAGTGACCATGACGTGGCCTGCTTTTCTTCTTGAAGTCCCTCTTTAGTACGTCGTCCCCAGTGTCTCTTGGATCAGTTTGGCTTTGCCATGGCTCCTTTATCTTTGAGGCCGCCTGCCATCAGGGTGTTCAGTTTTGCTTGTCCTTTGCTATGTTGATGATCTGTTTCAATTGGGACCTGAACTGCGATCGATGAGTGAGCCCAGCTGAAGACACCTTGTTTTAAATTTGGTGAAATCACGGAAATGACTCCATGAAAAGCACTGAAGACAATGGGAAAGGAGGAACTGAACTAGTTTGGCAAGGATTATAAATGGGGACAATAGTGTCCCTAAGTACCAGGGACACGTCTGCCAGCCACGATGACCGATTACTGTGCACAAAAATGAGCTATAAGGCAGCAGTGCTGACCACTGAGCCACCGGGCCTCAAACAACAACAGACACACACGGGACGGCAGACAAAATACAAGAGCGAGCCTAAGTAAAGACTTCCAGAGCTCCAGTCATCTGGGCATGGACTGGCAGTGTGTGTCACACAGCGGCTGTCACTGCCCGAGCTGTGTGACACGGAGGACACTGAACCAATAAAGAACAACGCACAAATGAAAATACTGCGGCGTTTTTGTTTGTTTTAGACACACGTGGCGTACAAATCCAGCTGGCCTTCTGATCACATAGTGACGTGATGTGACACACGCGTGTGCACACCGCAGGCACAAAGCAGTGGTGTCACCTGTGCAGAACGCATGTGTCCAAGTTCTGTGCATGCGCAATCAGGCCGCAGTGAAGCCTGTTTGAAGGGGGTCATCCCCGGGGTATTGGAAGGGTCCGGAGGCAGTGCTCCTCACCGTCCACACCACACATGCAGCATTGTTGTGTTTCGAGGAGCAAGGAGGGACACCAAGGCGGTCCAGAGCACACACTTTCCGAGTTGCCAGTACAGCAGCCCCCCTTGCTGTCCACAGCACAGCTTGTCATTCCGGAGCGTGTGCTGCTTGAGATTCATAAATGGCACCCTAGGTGGCCGCCGTTGTCGCCTAATGGATGGAGCGGCTCTGGCTGCCACACATCTGTGATGTCACGCTGGCCTCACAAACAAAGCGTTTTTTCCAGCGTTCCTTTCCTGCCTTTAATTTGTTATTTAAGTGTCACGTTCAGTCACCGTATGTGTCTGATGACACCAGCGGCCTCTGTGAGGACCCTGTGTCCACCTGTAAAGACTCGCATGTTTGGGAGATGGGATGGCGCCCACCACAGACCTACTGGGCGGGACGGCCTGTTCTAACGCGCTGGTTTACACCCGCAGCCGCCCTCCCTGTGCGCCGGCCCGGAGTGGATTTGGTGGGTGCGAGGTGCCCATGCGTGTAACTAACACACGCGCTTATCAGAGCTGCCGATAGCAGAGGACTACAGCACAGCAAATCCAAAGCTGGCAGGGAGGGAGGGAGGAGGTTCAAGGATTATCAGCGCTGCCCAGGCGAGTCCAGCAGAATTCATCAGCGACAGCCGCACTCTGAAAGGGGACTCATTTTCAAGAGAATTTCCAATAAATGTGCTTTGTGGTCTCACCTGAATCCCCTGCAGTCTGCTCTTCTATTCTTTCGTGAGCAAAGGCCTTAAGGCAGGTTAGCAAAACCTCTTTAAAGCCAAAATAAATACTAATCTTAAATTCAATACAAGCTGACAGCAAATGAATTTGCCGAGCTTACTTCAGCATGAATAAAAAGGCCCAGAAGGAGCCGAGTCCATGGCAGTGTGTATTTGCCAGCCGCGGTCCCCACCGGAGAGGCTCGCATTGGAAGCCCCCAATAATAAAGCCGAGCAATGGAGTTTATTTATTTCTTTTTTTTTTTAATGTCTCTTATCTGACTGCCCGCACTTCCTTTGGGCTGATATTTACTAAACAAAGTGGAGCCTGAGACGAGAGCAGCTGCACTCATGTTTCAAGTCATTAGGATTTGGCTTTGAAAAGATCGCTTCCAGACAGGAATAAAAAATAAATAAATAAAGAGCGAGAGAGAGAGTGTGAGTGAGTGAGGGAGAGTGAAGGAGAGAGAGAGAGTGAGGGAGCGAAGGAGCGAGAGAGTGAGAGAGAAGTAGAGAGTGGGAGAGAGTAAGAGTGAGGGATAGTGATAGAGTGAGTGAGCAAGAGAGTGAGTGAGTGAGTGACGGAGAGTGAGCGAGAGAGACTGAAGGAGAAAGAGTGAGAGAGAGGGAAGGAAAGAGAGAGAGTGAATGATAGAGTGAGAGAGGGAGAGCGAAGGAGCGAGAG
>JANRMT010062840.1:57572863-57693168 GCA_026402145.1 Polypterus bichir lapradei | reverse complement strand
AGTGAGGGAGTGTGAGAGAGTGAATGATAGAGTGAGAGAGGGAGAGCAAAGGAGTGAGAGAGGGAGAGGTAAGGAGAGAGAGAGAGTGAGGGAGAGTGAGAGAGGGAGAGAGTGAGGGAGTGTGAGAGAGTGAGTGAGGGAGTGTGAGAGAGTGAGTGATAGAGTGAGAGAGAGCAAAGGAGAGAGAGAGTGAGGGAGAGGGAAGGAGAGAGAGAGTGAATGATAGAGTGAGAGGGAGAGCGAAGGAGCAAGAGAGTGAGAGAGGGAGAGAGAGTGGGAGAGCGAAGGAGAGAGAGAGTGAGGGAGAGAGAGAGAGAGAGAGAGTGAAAAAGAGTGAGAGTGGGAGAGAGAGTGGGGGAGAGTGAGAGTGAAGGAGAGAGAGTGAGTGAGAGTGACAGTGAGAGAGAGAGAGAGAGTGAAGGAGAGTAAGTGAGGGAGAGAGAGTGAGAGAGAGTGAGAGAGAGTGAGAGAGAGAGGGAGGGAGTGGCACGCGGTTCTGCTGCAACGGGTGTCTCCATACAACGAACAGCAGGGCAGTCAATGAAATGAAAGCGATTAGGGTTCAGATCCTGACCTGGTCCCCCAGGAGTGGTGCCAAGTTTGCATGTTCTCCCTGTCTGAACGCTGCCCAAACATACTGACTGCTTTACCAAAGACCCCCATCGTCCAAGGCACTATAGCGCATTGCTTGAAGGTGTCACACGTGTGCTTTGGATCACGTCTTGATACTGAGGAGAAGGTGATGGTCAGGGTCATTACTGTTATAAAAAGGACTCGCAAATGAGGGCGTGAGGCCTTCAAGAAGAGTCATGAAGCAGTCTGGGACCTTCACCAGCCTGCCCACAGAGCCTACACCCCATAGAGCCAGCCCCCCAACTACCATCTGCAGGCTTTGGTCTACACAGGCCTAAAACTGAGGAGCACTTTTAACTGGAATCACACGATAATGGCGCCTAGGAGGATAGAGAGGTGTGAGCAGATGCCATCTTGGCGCTCCCATGCTTGGATTCAAATGCTTGCTTTGTTGTAGATGTCACATTTCTTCTGTTTCTTTTGTTTAGGATTTCACTCTTCTTTATTCTCTAAGTGCCTGTATCTAAGTTATCTGTGTCTTATGTTCCATGTGTTTCTTCTGATTGTGTCCGTTCCCCCCATAAAGCAGGGCCACCTGCCAATCACCAACAGGAACTGCCCTATAAATCTGGAGGGTCTTCTGCAGTTCCTGGAGGTTCATTTTCAAAGAGCTTACGAGTGGTGAGTTGCTGTGCTTTTGTGTACTTAAGGTGCTTTGTGATTTTGTGGATCTTTGGCATTTCATTCTGTTTTCCGACTGTTCTTGGCACTTTTGGTTGTGTTGGACTGCAATTCCTGCTGCCTTTGTACTCCATGGAGTTTCACTGCAATTGAAGAGCATTTGTTGTGAAGAATAAAGTTTTATTTTCTAAACATCCCATAAGGCCCTCTTGGTCTCTAGCCAGGGTTTTTGATGGGATTCCCCCTCTAGTGGGCATTTTTAGAAGTGCTTTTGGGACTCCTAGTCATAAGAGCAAATTGGTGATGTTAAGCTAGAGAAAGACAGAATATCAAACTTCTCCAGCAACCATCTGAAAGTGAATCCAAAGAAAGATAACTACATGTCAGCTGGAAAAATAGCTGGAGTCTCTTCTGATCGCAACAAAGAAAACAACTTTCAAAGCTGAGATTTCCAAGGTGTCATATTCTCTTCAGAAGGTCTTTCTGAAAGATGTGAGAGACCAAAAGCTAACCCAGTGGTTGAGGATGTTTTTGATGAAGAGTGTCCACAGATTGAATCAGCGAAATGAACATAAAAGACGCTCTTCACAAACAAACCCCTTCCAGACTTGACGGATCACTTTCTACTCCAAGCCAGCGTACGGTAAGGCGGTTTTAGCTAAGCCTCCTTGTAAACCCACATCTCTGGCAGACGAGAAGGGGGCAGCCGTTACCCACATCTGCAACTTCAGCAAGCGAGAAGAGCAGCCACAGTACTAGAGGAGGCTCTCCATCTGCAACCTGTAAAGGGCGGCCTCAACAACTCTGACCTCCTAGATGATGACAATAAGGTGTCACAGCACACGCTGGGCTTAATGAGCAGGACGGGGCATCTGTGCGGTCAGCCAGCCCCTATGGATGTTACTCTGGTGTTCTTTTATGTGAATAATACACTTCTTTAAAAAAGTCAAAATAAGGTAAAAGACCCAAAATACACAAAAATGGCTTTTAAGGGAGCAGATAACCATAAAGCTTTGGCTTGTCAAAAAAACACAAACAAAATATCTTTATAAATGAAGAAGAGGAGCAAAAATAGAAGGGAAGCAGCATCTCTGAAAAGTTCACCCAAAACAAACAAGTCCCGGCATGCATTCCAAAATCAGAAAGTGAATTACAGAAGCAAAAGAACATAAAACCACAATTTGAAAACTTTAAGAGACGCCAGTGATCTGGTGTAAAGACAGAGGGCGGTCCTAGCAATGGTGATGTCACACTGGCCCCGCCTCTTTGTGTTAATAATAATAATTTGGGGGAACCCATTTGGTGGGATTTAAGCTGCTCAGTCGAATTTTGATTTTCTCTTTTGTTGATTCAACACGCAGTCATGTGACGTGGCACTTGGATGGCACATGCTGCATTGTAGCTTCATCCCTAGGTGGGTACCTTCTGCCTCAAGCCCTGCAGAACAGTCAGCTGCCCTTATCAAGCAGGCCGAGTGCGAGGTCTGCCTGTTCCCGACTTCGCCTTCGACTTGTCCTCATGTTTGCTTTGCTGCTCATTATGCCCAATTCGCCCGCCTGACGTGACATCTCCTGGACTCTTTGCTCCTCACAGTAATTTCCAGAGACTCTGACTCTACAGGAGGAACATTTAAAGATACACGACGTAAATACTAAACAGCAAATCAACAGAACAGTGTTAACAAAAATGACTGAAAAAAAACGCACCACCAGACGTAACGTCTCTGTAGGACCGCAGATTCATTTGACTTCACTGCTCGGTGGGTAATTCAGCAGGACTTTAACACAGCGATGGAACGGGCAGTCGATGTTATTGTGAGCTCTGAAGTATCAGAAAGATCCAGAAATGAAGACCAGGACGCGGTCCGACACAGGCAAGGGCACACTGAGACCGTGCCAAGACGATACTCAAGAGTCGAGAGCAAAACCGAAACAACAACAGTTCTACTTCTAAGCCTGTAAGCACACCAAGGAGATGAATCTGAAACGCCACCCGAGACGTGGATAACATTCTCTGCGCTTGTTTCTTTAACTCGATAATTTCTGCCAATAACTTTGATTTCGTTTCCAGGTTTTGCTTCTGTTTTGGTGACAGTGAGAAGTCGCGCTTACAAACTCACCTCGTTATTCGACGCATGTCCATTCTTCCAGCCCCATAACCTTCCATCTTCCCTGCTGATTTAAAACAGGCACTGAAGCCCAAGCACACGATGACAGAATGTTCCCCCAAATGGCTTTGACAAAGTGAACTGTTAGGACACGGAGGACGGAGTGCACATGGGACCGCCTCGCACCAGACCTTAAGAAGACGTCTGTTGTTGGTTGTCAATCTGCAGAGCGCACCGCACCGCGGAGCGGAGAGACCCCGTCTAACGTCCACATTACACCGTTCTTGCACATATTAACAACTGTGGTGGTGTAGAGAGGAATTACGAGCTGCTCAGCCTCCATAGAAATGACACAAAACATACAGCAGAAACGACGACATGGCTCTGCTCGCCCTAGAAAATCCACACGCCGGATGCACAATTCAACGGAGAGGCAGACTGCGGCTGAAAGGCGCTTGAGCACTTGGCTGTCACGTTCCTTTTCACGAGAAACACCTAAATCGCTCGCTGCCTTTGTTCACCCAGTGCCACTGTTGTAAAAAACAAAGCGACTCGATGATGCTTGGCCTAACGACGAGGCACCCGGAAACGGGGCAGCCAAACCTCTCAGTGCAAGGCACACGTGACACGCTGCACTCCTCCTTGAACGATGGTGGCACTCTGTCTGTCCGTCCATCTTCATCGACACTCGCTTAGCGACCCACAGGCAGCTTAGGTGGGACTCGGGATGAGATAATGGAACATTAAGCTGAAATACACCGAGAGAAAGAGAAGACACCAGTGGGGGCAGCATGGGGGACCTGTAACTTTGTAGGAGCAACAGCCAGAGTCAAACGGGGAGAAAGAGGGACACGGAATATGACAAAGTGACGGCAACAGACGTGGTGGAGCCACCATACAGGACAGAGAGGAAAAGACAAAGAGCTGGCACTGAAACCTGCCTGGCCCGCCTGGTGGTCTGCTCAGGTGCTCTCAAGTGTGCCCCCCCCCCCCCCCTCGGTCCCACATCTACGCAGCATACACACACACACAGCACATCAGACCATGGAGAGGCGGAACCCGAGGACATCTGAAGAGCCAATATGAGCGACTCAGCTTTAAAATTCACATTTTACAAGATTAACTTACAGATTTATTAAAAGTGATTTAAAAATCAAAGGAAATGAGATGGCGAATGAATAGCTAATACAAGGGATCCGTGGTTTAGACTCCATGATAAGGGGACAGAAGTGTGTCACATGCAAGTAATGAATCTCAACCTAATATCAATAACAGATGGCAGTGGGAATTAAAAATAATGTTCATCATCTGCTCCATTTTTCATTAGCGCCATACAAATGAACAGCCTTAAATGAAAATGTATTACTCCACACTGTCACCTCCGCGGGCTACGAGGGGCATTCTCCAGGCGGTGTAAAAGTTCATTTAACATTATTCAATAAATACAAATGATTAAATAAGCACAATAAGCCATTGGCTGAACCGACTGGTGAAATTAACTCTTCCGGTGCCCGCGTGTTCCATTTGTGTTCTCGTCGAGGCCACTCCCAATATAGCGCCTTACCCCAAAGTCCGGGTCAATAATAAATCGAGGCGTGATATGCCTGGCAACAGCTGGGTCAAAAACAAACACACGGGTGGATCTTCGGCTCGCCGGTCATGAAGTACAGCAGCTTCTCCTTAAAAGGCAGAGAGGGCGGGGCCTGGGCTGCAGCATCACGTGGCCACACCCCCTAGGCACAACACAAGGCTACAAAGAGCAAAACTCGACGGGCAAAGACCCACAAAAATCACATTCAGCACACAAAACATCAATGACATAGAACAGCGGAACCAACCAGTCATTGGTACAAAATAACAGAAAGGGCACACGGTCCCTTAGGGGGGCATAAACCTCAGACAGTTGGAGCCTCGTCTCATTGGTGCTGGGACCCCTAACTGGCTGTGTGGAGAACCCTGCGAGTTGTCAGTGGGTGTCATGAGTTGGGGGTAACACGGTACAAAGTCATGCATGTCTCTAATCGAATGCCATTTTCCAATAATGAAGTGGCGTCATGCGTCACAGTTTAAATTCTCATAATCACATCACCACTGATGGCACAATTTGAATTTCGCTACTCATATTGGTTTTACACAAATTAAATGTAAATGTCGAGAATGTCCTGAAGGGCAGGCAGCTCATCTCACGTTAGGAGGCACCCGCGGCGTCGATGCGCACCGTTTTAGGGCACCGGACTGCCCTTCGACATCGGAGCTGCTGACAGACACGACATCACACCAGAGCTCCTTACACTTCACGACTGGACTTTGACTTGCAGGAGAACCGCGTCAGATGTAGCACAACAATCTGAGTAAAGGAGAGGATTTAAAGACGACGCTGTGTGTCGGTAATTCAATGTCTGATAGCTGCGTTAATAATGCTGTGACACCTCTCGCTATGATGTCACTGGTACTGTACATTTCACTATGTTCACACATGCCCTCTGGGGCCAGTTTAGCATCACCACTCCACTTAACCTGCATGTCCTTAGAATGGAGGAGAAGACCCGCCCACAAACACAGGGAGAACATGCAAACTGCACACTGAGAGGGACCGGGACACAAAAACCCCCATCCATGACCTCAAGTCCCTTCTAGCGTGGTGACGTGGCGCCTGACTGGTGCGTTCGAAGCGTTATGTCCCTCGGTTTAACTTAACATTTTATTTGCCATTTTAATCATTTCTGCTCAGATGATGAGAATGTTGTATCAACATAAACGCCTACATCCTCTGCAGGGGCCGCGTCCTTTAAGACTGGGCCTCCCATCTCGCACACCATAGCTAGCAGCAGCTCTCTGCACTTCAAGGACGATGTGATTGAGGAAACTACAGGACACGGACCATAACGTCCACGGTGGGCACAGTACTGGACCCTTATACAGTCTCTGCGGCTGGCTGGGTACGAACACAAGCAGATGTTAGGGGGCTTGGCACCTCCGTCTGGCCGGGTGAAGAATGACGCGTTGGGGAGCACGTGATGCGCTTTAACAGGACGTCACATCCTCACACCTGATTCATCCAGTCTGGCAGCACATGCAAGTTCATTGACAAGAGTGGTCCGACAAAGCAGCCCCCTCACCTGTGCAATTGTCATTTTTGTGCGCATTCCCACCTCACAATTTCCTAATAAAAATTCACCAACATTTTATAAATGGTGGCTTTAGTGCGCCCCCTATGGACCACACGCCATTCATCCAAATTGGCCTACAGATCAGAAGTGCAGTGGTGGCGGCTCTGAGACTAGGGATCTGCACTGGCACGTGGAAGGTTGGCAGTTCGAATCCTGTAAATGCCAATAGGGACTCTGCTCTGTTGGGCCCTTAGCCTGCAATTGCTGAGCACTTTGAGTAGTGAGAAAGGCGCTATAGAAATGCAAAGAATTATTATTATTATTATTAAGGAGCAGAATCACTCTGTGAATTACAGGTGGAGTTTCAACTGGCGTATTGGGGGGTTTACGTTTGCCTTCACTTTCTTTAGCTTAGCAGATGCTTTTATCCAAAGCGACTTACAAAAGAGGTCTGTGGCACTGCTTGGGAAGAAATGTCACAGGACAAGGTGACAAAATGGATCATGACAAGTGAGGAGCTCAGAACAACATGCCAGCTTGCTACACTTCGTTAGGTTCAACAGCCTAACAAAGCCATCATCAGTTAGCCAGAAACAGGAGGAACCACCCAAAACACATCGAAGGGGTCAGAAGCTTGAGGGAAGGTGGGCAGCTCGTTCCACCAAACAGTAGATACACATGAACTTCAAACGTGCTGCTACAGGAAGCCAATGGAGTGCCCTGAAAAGTGGAGCGTCATGCGCCCGCCTCGGCAGGTGGAACGTCAGACATGCCATTGCATTTTGAATCATCTGCAGCGGTCTAGTGGCCCAGACTGGTAACTCCCAGCCAGCAGGAGACGGGCTGCATACTCATTTTGTGAATCTGTAAGACCCAGAGACCATAGCAACATGGCCCCTGTAGGGCAGCTGGTCATCAATCACCAACCCAAGGCTGGCGGGTGTTAGTGGAGATGAGCCGAGCTGAACAGACATGCTGAGCTGGAGATGGTGTCCAAGTTGGGACCTCGTGGTCCTCAGAAAGGAACGACAGGTAGAGCCGAGTATGAGGGGGCCCAGAAGAGGAGAGGAGCAGCCTGACCCGATCGACCCGTGGGGCACCCCTGACATCTCCACGACGGCAGTACACACGGTAGGATCTGCCCAAGAGGTAGGACTCAAGCCCACCTGAGAGTAATCCCAGCTGCGCGAAGGTCACAGAGGGTGGCAGGCAGAGTCTGGTGGCAGAGGAGAGAGTGTCACACAGTCTCGCACCTTTCCAGTGTAAGGCTCACCCACAAAGTCAAGCTGAACAGAACTCATCCACGCTATTTGAAAGTCAAACGATGGCTTCCCAGCTCATGAAATGTTCAAGCCTGAGGGGCCACTGAGACACTGAAGTGCCACTTTGCCGCGCCTGTTTTATAACCAAAGGTCACACAATAAGACCAAGGCGCAGTATCGACGGACAATTACAATCAGCTTCAGTGTCTTCCTTCGTCTTGTAATTTCTCCTGCCAGGCTTTTCCTGGTGTCATTTTCCTTCAAATTACAGTCATTTTGTAGGCCCACACAGCAGCCCATCATGTTTGCTGGACACTTGAACTCCATGATTAAAATGTTACCACTGCCAGGGCCGCGAGCCTCTTGTAGCACCATCAGGTTCTGGTCGAGGGGAGGAAGACTAAAGGATGGGCACACAGATTGGCACTGAACACACAGCGCCCTGCAGGAGGCATCTCGCAGAGCCATGTTGGACAGCAGGGAGTACAGCGAAGGCTGCTGTTTCCAGGGATTCATCTCAGCGTTCTTCGGTGCTTAGCATGTGGATGACACCAAAGCGCCAGCCTAAAACACTAGAAGTGCAGACGTGAAGCTGGCAGCCGGTCTTAAAACTGACCCCAGAAACACACTTCAGCCAGGCAACTTCATATAGCGCCTTTAAAAGTGGAGACACTTCAGCCAAGCCAAGAGGAATACAACGGGCGACATCGGGCCGCAGCCCACAGCTCCATCATGGCACACTTGGACAACACACATCACGCATGCAGGGGCAGGTGAGCTAGTGGGCCTCCTGTTCTTAACGTCTCCATCTCAATGTAACGTGAATACGGCAAACGGCTTCAACCTGAACATCCCGACTGAAGGCTGGAGGAACTGGGGACAGAAAGCTGCTATTTATTCAGTTCAAAAATGAGTATTTAGTGCCACCTTCTGCTTACTGAAAAGACACGTCCTGTAAGGACATTTGTATTGTCTGCTGACATCCCACTATTGCTGTAGAAATAGCGCCCCCTATCTGTCAGGATAACTAGTGCAGCTTTAAACGACTGGTTGGTGACGGCCAGCTAACGTGACATCAGGAAGTCCACATTGTCTACGGTCATCCATCTACAGCGATAAACAAAAACACACATAGCAATAGCGCCCCCTACCTGTCAGTCAGGATAATCAGCTATGGCCACCAAACATAATGGTGGGAAGTTTGTGTTGTCCGCTTACATTCAACCAAACAGTAGCTGACTCAGCAATAGCACCCTCTACCTGTCAGGGTACACACAGCAGCATTGCAGCCCAGAGGTGACGGCTGCCAGGCTGTAACAGATGATATGACAATTGCTGCCATTTGCCAGGCCTCAGGTCCATTACTAGTCCGCTTTACATCTTGTGAATCTCAGCCCACCGCTTTGACTTGGGTGTGTGACGGCGCACAGCCACCACACTGGCAGGCATCAAGGGCCGCGCCGCGCCGCTCCTCTCCTCTCCAACAAGGTGAAGTGAAGCGGGTAGCGAGGCGCCGCCTCTTCGCTCACACATCTCTTATTTTCCAGTTTGTCTCAAGCCCTGCCGCCCTCTGAGGTCACGACGAGAGTGAGCCGCACAGCTGCTCTTCACCGCGTTCAATTTCAGTCATCTCTCTGATCACCAAATGATACGTCTGACCACACAGCCTTCTGACATTTCCTGGCCAGATGCTGAGGGCCCTCGTGTTTCATTCAGCTTGCGTTTCGCTTTTTCCCTTTCATCACCCACAGTGCCCAAAACACACAAGGCGGGCATTGTCTCTTACTGCCCAACGGCCCCAAATAAACCCGTGCAGCAGGCCCTCATTGTGTGGATGGCGCAATCAGACATGACGCAGATCAGAGCAGCAGCCATTTTCGTGGATCTGATGCACTTGAACCTCTCCGTATGGAGACTGTCGGCATGGGGATTAGAAGAGATGAACTGGAACTGGAGAGCCATCACCGTCAAAGGCGCGGCTCCGGACTGCCGTTAATCTGCTCCGCTCACTTCCTTTACCTGCTGCTGCTGCTTAGCCTCCTCAAATGGGAGCATCAAGAGCTCAAAACACCCAAACAGCGCCACCTAGTGGCCGCTCCACGCTTACGAACACCGGCGGAGAGCAGATTTATGAAGCCAAGGGAGGGATGAGCACAGGAAGACACACCAAGTAGCGAGCCAAATAAACCAAAGTAGACCCTCAAGTTCCGCAGAGGCAGCCTCGCCACGTCATCCACTTCTTCTTTCAGTGTTCACAGGCTCGGTGCCGCAGTCACAAGTGTTACAAATGACATGACGAGCGCCTTGAGCACGGGAAAGTCGCTATATTAATAAAATGTACTGCTATTATTATTATGACTTAACTGACCGAGGGCTGCAGCTGAAGTCTCTGTGCTGGCTGAAAGGCGCTATATAACGTGCCTCCTGGGCATTTCCTTTAAAAAGCACTCCACGGCCGTGACTGGGCACACAGATTCCACAAGCCAGTAAGCCCACCCTGCTCTTATCAGAACATCACTGTCACCATTGTTGTTTCGTGCGACACCCTGTGCTTTACAAATTGGGACAAAGCAACTGTCCTGCTAATTGACATTCATCTGCAATTTATTGTGGAGATGGAAATTATTTTTGAGCAGAACAGCATATTTTAATTGCTTAAAAATTGCAGTTTAATTATTATTTAGATGAAAGAGCTGTTTGTTTATGTGATGTGGGGTACATGGCGCCCTGTCCTGTAATTGCCCAGTGCTCAAATTGGATTTAATCATACGACAGACTCACAGCTGCTCTGCCAGGAGACGAACACCACGATGGCTGCTGTTATGATCCATTTTTATTATTATCTTCATTTCTGAATTGCAGAACAGTAACGCTGGCAGGAGCCCAGCACTGGACTGATGTGGGGGGACTCCAGACCAGCGCCATGGGGTGTCACAACAGCGAGGCTCTAATCTGACCATCTCGCGTGAGGCTCTGATGGCGCATTACAGCGTACGGCTACAGACAAGTCGGCCATTTGTCAGTCAAGAGAAGCTCCAAAGACGGACTTCCTGGCCTGCTGGAGCTGAGCTACAAGAAAAGACGCAAGAATCGACTCTCGCCTTTAAGATGTCAGCAGGCCCGAGTGAAACGTCACAGCGTGTCAAGGGTGCAAGTGAGGCCGCTGATACTGGAGATCCCAACTTCAGCTCAGTCGTGGGTAAAATAAAGCACAACCACTGACCGTGGCGTTGGAGTGCCATCAATGCCGGGCTTCAAACACTAGAAGCTGATGTGGTGGGAGACACCATCAGTTCATGGTAGGAAGACTGAAGTTGTGAGGTCAGGTAGCTCTACTCGCTAATCAGGGCACAAGGCGGTACCCACAACACAACCAAGAATGTCACTGGACACCGCACACGGGACAAGGAGGACTCTTTATACTTAGGAGAAGGGGCAGTAGACCATATGTGACAGACACTAGAGGGGCAGGTCCTGAGGGTACTATCAGTGACAGAGCTCGGACACCAGAGGGTGATGTCATCAAGGTAAGGCTGCTGCGTCAGGTAGGACAGACGATTGGAGGTCAGCTGCTTCTACTCGCTAATGAGGGTCGCTGATAAGCCTATGACAGCAGTGTGAGTGTCACGTGGCTGCCATCCTGGTGTGCCATCAAGTGCAAGACAAACAATGCGACATGAATACACACGCTCAGTCCTGCTTTAAGGACTTGTCCGCAATCTCGGATACAGACGGGGTGTCACAGCGGACCTTCCACCCCGTTGCACAGCCGACGTCACACACCACACATCCCAGTCTTAACACTCAGACAGAAGCTGCAGAATGGCAATGCCCAATTCAAACAAACATGGTGTCAAAATCATTTTAATAATATTCAATACATTTCAAAAATACAAACTGCTGCAAAACTCGAATTCTGGAAAACTCAAAACCCCCACAGAAATGGAAAATCTGGGGAAAAAAAGGGAAATTCAGGTAACGCAAAATGGGATAAAAAAACCAGTGAGAAAGAGACCACTGGGCCCCGAGGTGTCACATGTAACAGACTGGGGGACAGGCCAACATAAACCAGCATCCCAGTGAGCGCCCACCTACATGACTGAGGAACGCAGCATGGCATACTGGAGATTGCCCAGTGGCATTGCCACCTCCCACATGAACCACATTTGCCAGGGCACCTTAGGAACTGCTCTAGTCCTGTAGGGATTCTTCTCCACAAATGTCAATTGAAGAACAAACATCAAGAGCGCCTCTCAGACAAGTGACTTCACCCAACATCTACATGGCCATCTACGGCTTCTTGCCTTTTCTGCTCGTCTCCCTAGTCCATCATATCTAGAAGATTCCAAGAGCCCCTCACTCCACTCTCTTCTCTTCTCTTCTCAGTGTCCTGGTCGTCATTTCCACCTTCACTCAAGTGATCCCTCCTCGCCTTGAGCCACAGCAGATGGCACAAACGGCGGCAGCTCAGAGGGCCTCCAGAGTCGGCCCAACTAACGGATGGCAGGCCTTCAAAGGACACCAGCAGATTTCTTGGAAAGCGTCCGGCTGCTCATTTCAAACTGCCCACAGGGTCATTTGTCAGCCAGCTGGCCGAGATTCACTGGACTTTTGAGCTCTCTAAAAGGCCAATGGCCCCCGTGGATTTCATTTCCCCGATTTCCCACCTCTCTGCAGGTTCCACTTTTTCTCTCCTCCTCTGCCATCTGACTGCCAGCCTACCAGGCACGTGAATTTGCGCCAGTATAAAGTAGTCGTTTGCTTTATTACTTTTAGGAAGGTTAAGAAAATCTACTTGTTTTCTTCAGAAGGGCGCTACATAACAACACATGGAGCTGAAGAGACCCACACAAGAGAATCCAACAAGAAATGCTGATGACACTCTGTGGCCATAAAGCGGAGTACTTCCTGTGAAGCACAAAAAGGGCAGCAGGCCTCAGAAAGCTGATACATACCCACACCCAGATCTGCCAGCTTACAGGAGAAGCCTCACCCAGGACAGCCTGGCCCCAAACTCAAAATAGGTCCCAAAATGGAGAAGGTAAACCACAAATCTAAGCTCTTTTAAACTTAAATGTTCATTCCAAAAAGAATTCAAAAGAGGAATCCAGAAATAGGCAGGAACAAAATGGAGGCTCTGCCCAAAAAAGGCCAACACGCACCACATAAACAGAATTCGAGAACAGAAAGCCGGACCTCAGAATGAAGGGAAAGAATCCAAACAGAAAAGAATCACAACTCAAAATCAAGAGCGACAAACCCAAAAGGAGCACAGGACAAACTCTCACTCCAACCCAAACCCGATTACTTTCTTTGGATTCGGAGTTTACTCTGTTCATTTTTATGAGTATTAAACAGGCTGTAGCCACCATAGCCTATTAAAACACACGGAAGGTGACGATGACAATGACGACGTGTCACCTGGACTGGCCGCTCCTGTGTGTTGCATCTGACGAACACGAGCGATGCACAAGGTGTCTTGTTGGTACTGTAGCTCGCCGCGTGTATCAAACGGAGGCGTGTTTCCTTTTTTCGCTTTGCCTCCATTGTGTATTCAGTGCATCGTTGTGTTCTTTGTTTTGTACATTTTCTTCTCCTTCTTTTCCTGAGTATAATTGAATTTGCATGTTAATGTTTACCTTTGTGCACATATTAGGCGTTCATTTCAATGAGACTCAATCCGTACCGAACACTTCTCAGCCCGGAACGCGCTCATTTGCAATTGAAAGCCGGCCTAATCGTACAAATTCGGAATTTCATTTGCTGCTATTTTGCGCTCGCACGTTCCTACTCTTTGCATACATGAATATGCATATTAGCCAACTCTGGGAAGGTCTCTCATTAGAGAATTCTATTTACTAATTATTTTTCCATATCATATCTCAGACTGGGGATTTGCCTCCTGATTAACTGTACATGAATGCCTTATTGTTATAGACTGCTAATTGCAGTGGGCTTGTTGTTCGCCTTGTATGGAGGGTCTCGTCACACACATGGAGACCGGAAGAATATAAAGTAGGAAATGTCCCCAATTAATGACTTGAGTGGACCGATGAATCACTGGCGGTTACTGGGACACCCCATCATCTCGCTGCCGTTCAGCACTTAATGTTTTAAATAATGACACAGATACACAATACCAAGCTCATTAAAACATCATTAGGGTCTTAAAATACTTCCATCTTTATTCATGGGGTGCATTTTGCGACACCCACTTGTCCTTTCACAATGTATTACAGGCCAATTACATCCAACGTGTTCGCTAAATCAAAAAGCACAAATAAAATCTGAGCAGCCATTCTTCTGTGTGACTGTCTTCCTGACCTTGATCTGCCTGCGCTTGAAGACGGAGTCCCGCCGTGCTTTTGTGTTTTTAAGGCTCGGAGTAAATAAGGAGACGTGGAAAAAAAATAAATAAAAAGATGATAATCATTATTAAGGAGAAGAACGAGACGACGACGAAGATGACAAAGACGACGACATCACCCGAGGCTCGGCTCCCTTATGCTTCAGTTAAATAATCTTAGCTCTTTAAATACCTGGTAACGCACAATCCCTTCTGCACACGGCAGCTCAACTTAACGCCTTAAATCCCGTCGACGCCGGCCTCAGACCACTTCCAGCCGCAGTGAAGACCCCGGAATTGGGGTGAAATTAGGCCTGGCGCTTCTCCAGCCTGTGTGAAGACCAACTGGTCTCGGCCACATCAGTCAGACACAACTGCAGACGACACAGATGCTCAAAGCTGCCTTGAGATGACACGTCACATGTCCAGAGAGCCGTCGATGTCCTCACTCAGTAAAAACGATCTGAATTAAAAACCAGGTGGGAAAAATACAAGCACGGGGTCCACACCGAAAAGACAAAAACGTAGAACAAGAATTGGAAACCGTCGAACGAAGGAGGGAGAGTCAGAATACCAAGATAAGAAAGACGCAGAAAATCACGCGGAACGTATTGTCCTCCAAAACTCGGATAAGCGAGAATCACACGAGCCCAAACTTATGGAACGAACTGATGACGTCATGCATTGTTCACTCCCATGGAACTCTGGAAGTGTTGTCTCGGCAACAGCGGACGCTCCTATCACAATACAGAGGCGCCTGTGAGCGATCCAAACTGGCGCAGGGGCAAGACGCTAAAAATTATTATGGGGTCTTAAAGGAAGTCAGAGAGCAAAAAAATGAAGATCAAAATTGGATTCTCCGAGTGTGGCTTAAGCAGCTCTTCAGGTGGTGGGTTACCTCGACGTCCCACTAATATTTAGAGCCATAAATTCATAAACATAAAAGAGGGAGAAGCCCAGGGGGCGAGGCGGCCGAGCTTAGCTCCAGCTCTCTGACTTTGACAAATGGATGGTTCTTGGGCACGGGTGGCCCAGCTCCAGCAGGTCAGGTCTTGGCTGGCTTGCCCACCGTGGCTGCGTCTTGGCTCATTTCATTCGACCGTCTAAAAATAAGCGGCCCTTTGAAGTGTGTGTGTGTGTGTGTGTGTGTCTCGTCATTATCCAGTCTAGTTTGGAGAGCTGCACTGGTGTTTAAGGTTTCACTTTCTGATGCTTTTACTTGGTCAGACCTAAAGCAGGTCATGTGGTTTGCAATCACTGAGACAAATATTTCATAAAATCAAACTCATGAACATTGAAGAGCACAGTTGCTCCTCTTGACCCTCCCAACCATGATGGGGCTAATCATCCATCCATCCATCATCAGCTCTCCTCTGGCAGGATCAGGTGCCAACCGGGATGATGCATCCAGCCAGTCGGTCCACATTTATTGTTATTTCGTCCCTATAACAATGAGCAGGATGGTGACATGATGATTCACACTGTCTGGTCAAGTGGCCTGGTCAAGGGAATAAAACAGATCCTGGGCTGGGAATGGTAGACCACCAGAAGAGTTTCTGTACCTGGGCAAACGGCGACTGTGAACCAGAAATTATAAACAAAATTAGCAGAACAAATCAAGACTTGGGTGTGCTGAACAACATCTGGAGGTCTAACAACCGGGGTCTTCACACTAAAATCTGAAAATTGAAGGATGACCTTCTCAGCATTCTTCCTTACGGCTCGCACAGTGACATTGATGGAGATGGCCGAGTCATTTCTGCCAAATGCCATCCACGTTTCTCTTAAGGACAGCCCTCCAATGGAAACCACAAAGAAAAAGAAACCTGATGCAGAACAGTGGAGGCCTGACTGTCCAGACTTCGTGGTGGCATAAGTGGCACTCCCTTGTCAACGTGTCGAGCAGCAGATGGTGCAGACCGGACTGAACGAACGAATGAATGAATGAACTGGCTGGGGATGTGCCATAAAAGTGCTGTAAGCCCCCAGCGATCCAAGCCCCTGCAAACAGTAGTTTCATGCGTGACCAAACAGTACTTCCTGTCATAGTGGAATGGCACTAGAATAATGGGGCATTGTGACCACTGGGAGGGGCATCTCAGACCACCAGACAAGGCTTCCTTACCAACCAAATCTCCACAACTACAAATGTTATTTCCTCCTCCACCAGTTTCTTTCATGCTGGAGATGGGAGAACGTCAGGGGCCACAATTCCACACCCTGGAATCAGCCCAGCAGAGCTGCCCATTGGGACTCCAACTCCCATATAGCACATGAGGGTCCCTCCAGAGGACCGCTGCCATCCAGATTACTGGGGGAGCACTTGGCCCCAGGAGGTACTCTCCTTCTAACCTTCTCCCTTAGAACAGCAGAAGAACACCCACCATAGCAGCCAGGACTCTTATCCATCTATTATGGGGGATGTCTGGTCCCTTATCCAGCTGGGATGGCAGGCACCCCATTGTCCTCTTTGACAGCATCCACCTCCTCATGCAGGGGAGTGTAGAAATGGGAGAGGAGCCGAGGCCAGGGCCCATCCGGAGTGGTGGAGGAGGAGGAAGAAGATGAAGTCAGGAAAGAAGGAAGATGCCGCTTTGTGTTGAGACTGGTCTTCACACTGCACAGCTTGTGATTGGTCTTACTTCACATCCTTCTGTTTCACCCACAATGCTCAGGGACTGGACTGGTCAGGACTCTTTCAGAGTTTGGGCCCCCTCTGGTAAGAGACACCCTGTGGTGGACAGGCACCCTGCCCGGGGTTTGCTTCCTGTCTTGCACCCTGTGTTGGCTGGGATTGGCACCAGCAGACCCCCGTGACCCTGTAGTTAGGATATAGCGGGTTGGATAATGGATGGATGGTCAGACACCGTGATCAGCAAACAAAATTCCAAGATGGAGTACAAATCACATAAAGCAACTGACAACGATGAGGGAAGAGTCAAGTAAAGGAGAAATGAGGTGAAATGAAACAGAAGGGAAAGGAAGGAGAAGAGCAGAGGCTCAAGGGAGGTCTGCACCATACCGAGGAACGAGCACAGGAACCACGAGGGTGACAGCAAAAACTGGCATCAGCGCAGCACGAAGAGGAATAAATTCCAGGACCGCAAGTGTGAGAGCAGAAGGGGGACAGGGCTGTGGCCGCAGGACTGACGGGACGCCACAGAGAGATCTGCCACACAGAGGCTTACACGGCATCTAAATTCACCAACTCCAGAGGCTTTGAGAGTTGAGCGAAGAGCGTGGAGACGGAGAGGACAAACAAACTCCACACCCCAGACTGGATGTGAACTCTAGACATGTGCGACAGCAGCAGTGCTAACTACCCACTGTGCCAATTCCAATTGTAATGCCATCACTGAATAACCAAGGACGAGGCTCGTCTTTCTCGGCTCACTTCTTCTTTGTCTCAGTAATGAGATGTGCTGTTCGGTGGGAGCTGCAGCTTTAGGGGACGCACTCATTAACAGGCACTAATGGCAGAACACCCGGCTGTGTCATACGCAACACAGAACTCCCATTTAAACCGTGAGGATTTGTTATGAAAACGTCCAACTTTTCTTCAGCCCAGCTATCGACGTGCCACAAGAGCACCTGATGTTGACCAATGTCAATGACACCAAGCACGGGCTGGCGTCTCGTCCAGGATGGTTCAATGTTCAGTGTAACGTAGGAAGACGTTAAGCCAACCTGTACGGACTCTCCCTCGACACACTAGGTGGCAACCTCCATGGGCTACGATACCTGCATGGATACCCACAGTGCATGCTGGGAATCACAGTCCCATGGGACAACTTGGTCAGGGTCCTTGGGTGCTGCCAGGGACAGCTGCAGAGGAATGCTACCCCTACTTCAAGGGACTTCCATTTGACCCCGAGGTTCTTCCATCAGGCAATGCCCTGAACTCCAGAAGCGCCTGCTTCAGCCAAAGTCATCAGGTAGCATTTGGGGCCTGGCTGAGTTATGAAGAGACTCTTCTGGGAAGACCACTGAAGATCCTGGCCTGCTGAAGTAGCAGCTTGTGGAGGCCTCTCACCATCATAACAACGGGTACAGAACAGCACAGGCAGATTCCTACCCCAGGCCCAAGTGCCATCTTTCACTGTCTTGCCCGAGACTGAACATTTCATGGCGTCTTTCTGTGGACCTTTTAATGTTAGCAGGAGAGCAGGAGCCTTTAACATCAATTTGAGGTTCTGCGGGATTGTCAATATAGGAGCGCAGGCTGCAAGGCCTAGGAGGAGTAGTAAATGAGTTTAATAAAATCAGACTGAGGAAACAAAGAGGCGGCAGGGGATGGGAGTACAAAAGTACATTCTATAATGAAGTCCAGAGGAACACAGGGGAGCGGATACACGAGCAAGATATTAAAAGTCGAAAAAGACAACGCGCATGAACCAAGAAAAGCATCAAGAGCCATTCGGCGCCCTTCATCACGGCTGCTCAGTGCCTCATGGGTCCTCATTAATCGTACAGAGTGGGGTGACTAAGGGGGCCTCTGACCTGCCTCAGAAGAACCCACCCTGTCAAAGCTCCATCTCATCTGTACAAGAAACCCCACACCACCTGGAAGTCAGCGTTCATTGTGAACCCCAAACAGCAGACCACCGGAGACGGGAATGGCCTTTGAACACTTGTTTGGTGTGTCGGCTGCGTTGCTGTTGATGCCAAGGAGACGCCTGACGGGTAAAAATTGAGATGATAAGAACTCGCTTGGCAGCGGGTCAGAGCTTGGGGGCTGCGTGTTGATGGCCACGAGTGAATGGCTGACTGGTAGAAGGTTCCAGAGGCTCAAGAGCAGAGCGCAGGAAGGGAGTTGGCTCATAATCTGTGACGCCCCGTTCCAATATGGAGTCTTCAAATGTGTTTATGCTTATTTTGATTTTTCCATGTACTTTAACGGTCGTTTCATTTTTTGCGTTGCTTTGATTGTCATTTTGTTTTCTTAGCTGTTGTTGTCGTCACTGTGGACATCCCATCATTAGGACAGCTGCCTGTCTTTCTAGGGGCGTGTCCTCGGAGGTCATAAGCGGATTTAAAGGTCGTCTGAAAGTTCATTTCCTCTTCGGTTTCTCTTTGGCTTGTCATTTGGGTTCTGACCTTTTTTTACTAATGAATTTTTGACCGTGACTTCTGCCCTTTGATCTTCTGGTTTTGACCCCATTTCTGTCCTTTAGTTCTTCGATCCTTGTCAGCTCCGTGACACAACAGCCCCATTAGTCCACAGGGGTTCAGCAAGGATGGACCAGGCCGGCACGCATCAACATCCACCCAGGGACCATCCTGGTTCAAAGACCTCCAGAGCCACCTGGTCCGTCAGCACACTGAAGAGCTGTTGTTGTACTGTTAGGACGTCCGTTTGCTTGGTCTCTACTGAGTGAAGCCGCCTCTGTGCTTTCTAAACCGTCCAGGGTCCGGAGAGGTGAGAAGGTAGGAAGTGTTTGCGCACCAGACGAGGTCAGTGCCAGCATGGCGAGCTGCTGGTAACTGACATTACAGAGGGCTCCGGGCCTGGGCTGCGGTTGGAGGCTCTTCACATGAGACGTGTCAGCGCCGTTTTGAACTTTGAGTTAACTGTTGGCTACCTCGGCCTTATAGTTCCCTCTGATTGCGACGTATCAAAGGTGAAAACCTAGAAGAGCGTCATGTCTTCTGAACAATGCATTCCTGGTACTGAAGTCACTTTTTTAAAATGGATATCTCTGATAGTCCTCGACTCTTCATACGTCTTTGGTGGTGGGTGCCTGGTGGCGAGAGTCTCAAACTGGAAGTGTTTACAACAACAGGGGGGTCTTCATTTTAAAACAGGTGGCCTATCACTCAACTGGAACGTTCAAACTGCAAACACCAAAAGCACAGAGAACACTGCAGTGCCAACTGGACACAGGCTGGCAGCACCCGGCAAGAAGACAATTTCACAGACTACAGGAAGCTAAAAGTAACAACAATGGTGGACAAGAGGAAACCAACAGCTGAAGGAGACAAACCCATCATTTTAACAGGAGCACCACGACTGACTTGGCACTGCATATGGTGGGCCTGTGGCCCTTAACGCCCAAACGGCGCTGCTTCTTAATAGGACTGCACATGGCAGTGTGGTCAGGCCTGTACAGATTAAGTAAGTTGTAGTTTATGTAGCGTTATATTTTTGACGACGTTACAACCCTTTTTTTCTCTTCTCTATATTTTTACATGAACAGATGTCCTCTGGTTTGAGAAGTAGGGGTGTGAAATAATTCATGACGGCTTTTCAGATTTCGAAGAGCAGGTCATCGTTTTAAGCACGTCGAAGAACTGCTGGAAGATTCTGGCACGCCGTGAAAGGTGGGTGCACACAAAAAAAACGTGACGGCAGGCGGCTCCTTTCGGAAATACACGGCTAGGCTTTTAGGCACTGAACAGTTATTAAAGATTCATCAATGACTTAAAAAAGAGAACGCGACACAAACAGCTGGCCAGGAGCTGCCCGCGTGCTTTTTATTTATTTCTTTCTCTCGTTAAACTGATGATTCCCGTCATTGTTTTAATTTCAAACCGCTTTTCGGTTGCTGACACCGTTTCTTTTTTTTTTTTTTGTCTTCCTATTAACCATTCAGAAATAAATTCCTCGAGAACGGCACAGGCATCGGTCACGTCGTAATGCGACTGACGGTCCACGCGTCACATTCAGATGCATAGCTTATTATCTCAAATGACATCTGTCAAGGAAAATTAAAACATCATTTTTTCTGTGATAGTAAATTATAGATGTCAGTAACAGCTGGCAAATATAATTCATGATTCGTTTTAAAAATGTAAATGGAATTATCTTGTTAATCTTTGTAAGTTCAACTCTTCTTAGCAATCTCTAAACAATTTCCTGGCTCAGCGATGTGATGAAGATTTAGGCACACAAAAGAATTCTCTCCCCCCCAAAACCGAGCGGCTGCTCGCTGGCAAGCATCAGCTGATAAAGGTGGGCTCCTCAAACACGACCGACTTAGGGGCACAGTGGGCCAGGCTAGGACAGGGCACCAAGTGGCACATGGGGCTGGGGCAGATGTGGAGTAGCGCCTTCACCTGAGCCACAAATGCAGCGATGGGCCATTAAAACCTGACCGCTTTGGACATCAGACTGAGCTAAAGCACAGCAACGTTTCTTTCTACATTCAAACCAAAGTGCTTAACAAGAAGTGGAAGGAGGAGCTACCATTACAAAGACAAAACAATAAATAAATACACAAATAAGCAAACAAACACAAAAATAAAATAAAATAGAAACGGCCTAGTGCCTAACAGAAATAAGAAATAATGTAAAGTACCATTAGCTGTAATGGTAAAAGACCACCGATAAGGGGGAGGCAGCAGATCCACCAAAGGGGTTTGGAGCAACTTGATGGCACTTGACTGGCACCACAGGCCCGAGTCCTCCCTGGCTTGTCCTGATACAGGCCTGACCCTAGGCCACTGGGAACTCACAAACAAGCCAAGGAAAGTCTCCATAAATATAACAGAAACCGTAAGACTGTCTGTGAGACAAAGAATCCTCAATGAAGGGAGGGTTTGTGTAAGCCGTTAAACAAGAAAGCACAAATACCACAACGAGCAAAATAATCAAATAAGTGATCTGCTAAAAGAAAACCCGACGCAGACTCGAGATCGAAAAGCAAACCTGGAAAACAGAAAGCACAACAGTCACAACTTGCAGCTAACTCAAAGAATCAAACAGTGAGCCGCTGAGGGGGTCCTTAGCAGTGAACTTGAGAGAACACGTCTTACGTGGATAATAAGAAAGGCAGACATGAAGCAAACTTCCATGTACTTCTAGAATGCTCCGCCTTAGTCCTAGAATGTTCTCGGTTTCACTGTAATTTATTTAATTGGTGTATCATTTATTTACTAGTAGCGCAGCCAGTAAAGAACACCGTGCCAGAGTATGAGCGTAGTAACAATACAAAGAAAAGGTTAAGAACGTTTCACAAACGGGCCGGAATTACACCGGAAATAAGCCCTGTAGAGAAATACAATACAATACAGTTTATTTTTGTGTAGCCCAAAATCACACAGGAAGTGCCGCAATGGGCTTTAACAGGCCCTGCCTCTTGATGGCCCCCCAGCCTTGACTCTCTGAGAAGACAAAAAAAACCTTGTAGGGAAAAATGGAAGAAACCTCGGGAAAGGCAGTTCAAAGAGAGACCCCTTTCCAGGTAGGTTGGGCGTGCAGTGGGGGTCAAAAGAAGGGGGGCAATACAATACAATACACAGAACAGAACAAATCCTTAATAAAGCATAATAATAAAAATTTTAGAAGTACAGAGCAGAATTTAACAGTAGATGATATCATATAATAAGATTTTGATATTTTTAGAGTGCTGGAGACCTCATCCGTCAAGCAAATGCGCCTGCAGACGTCACAGGACCACCCCAGGCTGCATATCTTGAAGACCATTTCAAAGCCGACTCTGTCCTTCTATAAAGTGTGCGTCTCCCAGCTCATGAATGCACCCGTTATTATTCTAAATGGTCACCACATGGACATTTGGGCAGCGGTGGTGGCAGCAGCAGCAGCTTACGTGGACTCAGATGCCAGGGGTCCCTAATTTTTCTAACAGCAGCCCTGCACAACTATCACTGCAATGGCCCACAATGCGCTTGCTATCTTTGCTGAAGAATTAGCCACCCTAACACAAATCTGCCGCCTGCTGTTATGTGCGCAGAGAAAACTAAATAAATCAAAAGTCACATCAGCATTTTGCCCGTGTCATGGCCACCGCCGCTGCGCCAAAGAGCCGGTGACCTTCCTCATAAGCCGTGCGGCGCGCTCCCTCTAGGACGGCAGACCTCTCATCACAGGCAGTGTTTAACAGGTGACATTTTGCCCTCGGAGTGGCTGACATTTGACGAGGCCTGCTCCAAACTGACGCCTGGAATTTGTTTTTAGCCATCTGTTGCCGGGCTTTATGCAGATTTCCAAATTCTGCCTGTTGACAAACGCGGCCCTTGCCAAGAGAATCTATTAAACGTGCCGCTGATGTATTCCGGGAGAGCTGTCGCCTGTCCCTGCGGAAGTGGATGTGTGCGGCCCGACTCTGCTGTCTCGGTCGAGGGGGTCGCTGACACAGCCTTGTTAAAATGCTAAAGGGCCGCTTTGCCCGACCCCGATGGTCTTCTTCCATATTTAACAGGCGAGTCCCAGTCCTCTAAGGCCATTCATAATGCACGATCACCGGCGCGTTCTCCTCCATATCGTTTGTGGGTCGGCTCATTCATGTGCCGTGTGCTCATAATCAATGGGCCCATAAAATGTTTAGCGGCCATTTGGACAGGTTGAGGTTGAACTCCATCCCCTTTAATTGGAGAACAACTGGTCCTCCACCACACCTCATTTACCCCCCCCCCCCCAGTGACCCCTCAAATGCAGCACTGCAGACCACGAATGCACAAATGACATTGGAGGGCTGAAGCCGATCCAACGCCCGTCGACGGCGCCGTGAACCCGGAGATCTCGGGCCGGCGCGCCGCTTCATTTCAATTCTCTGCGTAATGGCAGAAGCAATTGAGAAATCAGCAGGCAGAGCAGACGACAGGCAAATTGAATATGCAAGGCACTCGACGGGGGGTAAAAGTTTCTTTTGATCACTTCAAAGAGCTGTCTTGCCAGACCAGGAAACTCTTAATTTGAACATGGAATACAGCCAAGCAACAGGTCTCATTTGAAAATTACGAGCCAGGATTAGGTGTGCGCCTGCGATGTGGTGGAGCCATTACAGGACGGAGAGCCTGCTGTTACAAGAAAGAAACGCACACTCGTTAACTATATTAAGTACCTCATAATGAACAAGCACTAACAAATTACCGGCTACTATACGAGTGGCCAAAAATAACAAGCAGCCGCCAACTGAACGGGCAAATTGTAGGGTTGGTTCAGATAGGTAAGACATTTCTGATTTTAACGCTTTAAATGTCGCAAACCGCTGACGTGAAGTGGACTCTTTGCATCCCATAATTAACTTCTGTATTACAATTGACGTATAATGTGTAAAATGTTGCACCCCAGACCCAACTGAAGGACACGATGAGAACAGCAGTCGCAGAAGAAGCACAAGCCAGGGGAGGACCGCAACACAGGCACCGCTTTTCTGTTTAAATGACCTCACAGGGTTTTACCCAGAAATCTTTAGTGTACTGGAAAAATGCTTTAGGAAAATCCACAGTGGAAGTAGAATTTCATCGGGCATATGAGCCACAAGCCTAGTGAATGACCACAGCATGGACCCCTTCAGGCCAATGCCAAGTAGGCACACATGTTAATGTTAAAGCTATGCAGCCACTGTGAGACCCCCAGCCCCACAAGCCCTGGTACAACTGAAACTGTTTGTGTTCATTTCCTTCTTTTTGTGTCATTGTCCAATCATTTTGTAATTGAATTCCCTTGTATGCTGAGCACAAAGCACGCCTGCACTGGACTGAGCAGATGTGACAAGTCAGTCAATGGTCAGATAGTACACTGCAGGGCTGACATGGGCCTGGCACCGGAGGAGCTCCACAACTGGGCTACAAAGTGGCACTGACACCCAAGGAAGACACAAAGGAGGGGATGAATGTGGTCAACCCGAGTTAAGTAATGCCATAAACCTGAGGCTGCCAGGACGGACTCCGGCATGCTGTGTCCTCCAACTGGATCAAGTGGACCTGACCATAAAGGAGTCAATGAGTGTAAAGAAGCATGAAAGGAACCAACAATGCACTGAAACTCCACCAAAGGTAATGAATGCCTTGCACGTGATGCTGCTGGAGTCGACCCCTAAGCTGGACTAAGTGGGCTTGACACTGAAGGAATGAATGTGGTCTACGATGGACTGGCACCCCATCCGGGGAGTCTTCATGCCATACACCTGAGGCTGCCAGGACAGACTCCAGCATGCTGTGTCCTCCAACTGGATCAAGTGGACCTGACCATGAAGGACTGAATCAATCAGTCAATGTGAGTACACGAGTATGGCCACCAGACGGTGCTGGAATGAGCTTCAAAACTGGTTTACATGGGCTTGCCAATCAATGAATGAAATTATCTTTTGCACTCGATGCTGATGAACAAGCATGAAAATGTTCATAAAGTGAATGAAGACATGAATGAGGCTACCCAGGCCTTGCACCCAGTGCTCCGCCCTGGGTTAAGTGTGTTAGGTGCTCCCCTGGAGGACTGCAGACTCCATAGTAAGAGCTGACGGAGCGGCACGCTTCTGAACGTGGTGCCGTGTGCTTTGCCATTTCTGTGAATTTGTGACTGCGCTCCAAGCCTGTCTGGGTGTTTTTGTGACACCTTTGTCACGACGGCCTCCTTCTCTGTGCAGAGCAGAGTGATCGGCAGCCCACATGTGCCATGTCCTTGTATAATAGAAGCTGACGGTGGGGTATTGTAAGGAATAGCGGTATTAAATTGTCATAATGGGATGGCCCTCTTAGGAATTGTCCAGCAAAGGTTCAGAATGCAAATCTGTGAGCTGAAACGACTCTCCATACACCCACGGAGATCAAACGTAACGAAACGAGAAGCCAGACGAAGGATGGATTTCAATTAGAGGGCACGTTTAGACTTAGAAGAAAAGCTCAGCAGCAACAAAAACCGGCGGCCCTCCCTGCGGCCCCTCAGAAAACTGCCTGCTCATTAAGGACTGGCCAGGCAGCAGCCCAACTCAAAGACCCCTCTGTAAATGAGGCACCTGTGTTTCTTACACCTCTCAGAACTCCAGCTAATAAAATAATTGATCCCAGAGTTGCAGCGCCATCGGACGGTACATACGTAATGAGAAAGGCACCCGCAGTGCCCACGCGGGAGGTCAGATGATGGAAGACGTCGGGGCATTGCAGGGCAGACAGAATCCTACGCTGCTTCCTCATTTTCCACTTGAATCCTGAGTCCGGGATAATCAAGTTACTGTACGCGCCCCACATGCCCTTCTGGCCAAGCAAAGTAAACTTGCAGCCTTTTTAAAGTTGAACAATGAATTCATTTTAGTATCACATACGGCTTGAGCAATAACTGTGATTTACTTTGGAGACATTCACTGGGCAGGTATGAGGCCTCAAGGCGAGGCCCAGTGCCACCCTATTCACTTGTCCAGGCTCTGGAGTCTTCTCACACAACGTTTACGGTGTGAATGGACTGACATCCCAGCTGAATGGCACACTGCTGATTTATTTTTCATTTATTTTTTATATTTTGGATTGTGGACACTTTTGAATTCATTTAATAATTTAAATTACAATGGTTCATTCAAGGCCTTTTTTTGGGTTAGGGGTTTTACGGTTCCCCTCTCCCCTTTAATGACTTTTCAGCCTCAGGCCTATTTGCAGTGTGAGAGTCTCGGGCCTTCCTCAGCGTATTTTGGCTCTTGGGTGTTAGAGAAACTTGCACCAACACTGTGATAGGACCACCAGCCTAACTATCTCCTCCTCTTCCTGCATTGCCCCCGTTCAACTCAACCCCTTCAGCCTAACATTATGTTCTTTAAATGTTAAGAAATGATCAAAACAGTAATATAAGGCACAGCACAAATATTGACAATCCAATGAAAAGTGGCATTCACAACAAACTGCAATGCTCTTAATGAGTCCGCATGGCGTAACTCGCTACTGCGTCGAACGAGACTTTCTCAATGGTGGTCCTGCCTAAAACAACGGAAGTTACACTCATTTGGAAAACCAGTAGGTTTGATTTACCAGTGCCAACAGCACAAAAAGCAACTATCATTTTATTCAAGAGTGACTGCGTCATATTCAAGCACAAATGACACACAGACACTCCCACAGTGGGCCCATTAACCTCTGGGATGTAGGAGGACCCTGCGAAGAAACTGGAGAGAAACCCACTGAAACACAGAGGGTGCCGTGACACACGAGGTGACACGAGTCCGGCGTCTACATGGGGTGAAAAGCAGAAGCCTTTAAAAGTGTGGCGGCTTGGCAGGGCTTCCTTCTGTCCATTTGCTGTATCTTTTATAGCACATCACCTGGCCCTGCCTTCTCTTTGTTTCTGTAGTTTATTTCTGACTGGCACTACCCGTTGAAGACATGTAACACAATACGTCTCAACATATCTGATATCTGCTGCCCCGCGTGTACCCGCCGTGTTCATCCAATGCCTTTCTCCTTCGCCCTCATGCATCTGAAGCTCTCTTGCCCTGCACTTTTCAGCACTTCGAGGCGTTTCGCTCAGCTCCTTTCTGAATGCCACCAATGGTAGACGGGCCCTCGCTGCACGCTGTGAAGACATCATTCGTATTCTCGCCACTACTTGACGTCTTCAAGGACGGCCCCCAGCACCGCTCCTTCCCTCGGTGTACTCGCATGTCTCGACATGCCTTGGCCGGCACTTCCGCTCTTAATCGTTTTTAACTGACCAATCAGAACGCTCAGACAGACCTTAGCGTTGTATTACATGGCGGGTTATGCTTTGAAATAACGAGCAGATTTTTAATCGTGGTACTGCTGGTAAGTAAGTGTGAGGCATAGGATACATGTTATTAGAAATGAGTCAATATTAATTACGTAAAGAAATGTATATTTTAATGATACGTTTTATGGCTTGTTAGACTTTATTTCAGGTAGCACACGTCTCACAAGGGAAGTCCAGTGTGGAACAAGAACTTAAGCCAGAAGGCGGAGGAGCACAACAACGTGGCGCACATCATTCTTCTAAAAACAGAATGAAATTTGTAAGATAAAGCAGAACTACCTGAAAAGAGACAGGAAGCTCAGAACCTGCGTCATCATTGGTGGACTATTGAAAGAATTTGAATGTTTTTATCACGTACAGTGTGCATGCCATTTCATCTCTCATCATTGTATTTACATTTCTGGGCCCTAATAAACATGCTAAGCTTTTTGAATATTCACTTTGGCTTCGACTCTTACATCTTCCGGTCTCGGTGGATCAGCTGTGGGTCGTGCCACCTTTGAGGTTTCATTGAAGGGCAAAGCAGAGTTAAAGATGTTAAACATGGAGACAGTGGCCCTCTGCCACAGGCAACCAAAACTGTTCAAGACCCACCAGCAGGTGCCAAGATCACAGAGATCAGGAACTGCAAGGTGGGCCTTAAAGGCCCGGAGGTCACCACTGCCTTTGAATCCACAAATCCTCATACCTGGGAAAGAGAGATGCATTCCCTGGGTATCCCTCCAGGCTCGGATCCTAAGTCACAAGACAGCCAAAAATAATCAGTAACCTAGCAAACCCAGCAAACCCAACTGAAAAAGCGGTAAAGTCTCAGCAAGTGCAGCCCTGGCAGAGTGCCACACGCGCTGGGAACGAGGCTGACTTTACCAAACTGTTGCGCTCGCCATGACTTGTTAGACCAGCACAGCCTCGTCTCCTGACATCATGAGGGTTTGGGAGCCCCGCTCAGCTGCGGCCCCTGGAGTCCACAATTATTAATGCAGCCTTCCTGAGATTTGTAGTTCCAGCTATTAAAACAACCGACTGGACAGAAGAAGAAATGAAATACAAGAGGAAATAAAGTCAGCACTGCACCAGGAGATAATACGTGAAAAAGGGCAACTTCTAATTTATTGCCTATTGAGTCAGAATGATCTGATTTGATTGGCTATCGCAACACGTTTCTTCATCTTCAGAACAATCCAACGTGTTTCTCTCAGTGCTCCGGCGAGTGTGTCATTATCGAGTATAATTAAATATTCAGAGTGAAAAGCATCCCTCAAACGCACAAAACAACTGGGGACGAGCCGTGTCACTCCAGTCCAACAACACCGCAGTATGTGAAGCACCTGGACAAAGGGAACTAAATGACAAGGAGCCGAGAGGCCATCCATGCCAGCCTTACCCCGGCCTCATAAATGCAACGGACGCCAATGAGATTTCAGATAAGCAGATAAGAAAATGAAGAGCGCATGGCAAAGAGAAGGAGTTCATCATCATGCCAGTGAGCAGAGCCACCACGATCTTCCTGCCTCCGTCAACGTCCACTACAGGACCACCGAGAGCTGGAGCCTCCTCTGGCCACACTGACTAATCAGATGGGACCTCAGGGCAATACTCATCGTCACCCTGTGTCCTAAAGCACGCAAACTGTGGCATGTGAGAAGAAACACTCGAAGAGCTGGCAAAGTCCACAAAGCGTGACACAAGAAGGCCAGGTCCTGTGCCAAACTGCAACCTGTTCCTACACAAAGGTAAAACCTACGAGCAGCTTGCAGGTTCAAAATCTCCACTTTCCTAGTTTGGGGCCACCTGACTCCATCATGGCTGGGAAGGGCACATTAGAAGACAAGAAGAGCCGTTCAGCCCAACAAGGCTCACCAGTCCAATCTGCTTAACACAAGGGGTACAAGATCACCTGCATGGTACGCTCACAGGCTGCCAAGCAACCTGACCATTTGTCTCTGGACTGACAAGGAAATCCAATGTGATCCCACGAAGAACGGACCAACCTGATGTCTAGGTGCCAATGTGGTGCCAATGTAGTGCCAGTGGTCCAGTGCCCACCTTTTAAATCATGTGCTCAGATGCTCTCTGGACTTCCATGTGGGTTTCCTACCAGTTATTCCACTTTTCCTCCCATATCTCTGAAGATGGGCAGCTTAGGGGAATTAGTGAGGACAATTCAGTCCTGTGTGGGTGCGTTTGCACCACAGGAGAGTGGTGCCCTGTCTAGAGTTGTGAGCCGACGAGATTTGCTCTGCCTCCAGAAATTAGATCAGGCGAGCTTGAGAACGTCGTGACGTGTTACCGTCACTGTCAGCGCAAAGCTCTTCAAGTGTCAGTTTAGATGATCTGGGGTTGAGGGAGCTGGAGATGAAGTGAAGGCTGGGTGGGCCGGTCAGCCCAGGAGATGAGGGAAAAGCCCACCTTAGTGCGGATGTACACATTTCAAACCTCGTCACATTCACCTTCGCGTTAATTCACTTAGCAGATGCTTTCATCCAAGAGGTCAGTCAATCGGTCAAGGTGGAATCAAAGAGCCTGCGGAAACCATGAGTGTCTGTGTTACAATTGTGGCTTTGCTTTGGTGTATTTGGTGAATGTTGTCAATTGTCCCTTTGACCCATTTTTTTTTTCCTCACTACTTCGCCATGAAGATGTTACCCAAAGAGACCTACTGCACACCTGATTGCCTCAGCTCAGCATTTGCTTTTCATCAGACCAGGGTGTGTGCTCCTCAGCCCACTACTGCTGCACCTTCTGCTTTTCATTAGTGTGACAACAACGGGCCATTCAGCCCAACAACTGACCCTCAGAGCCCGACTGCTCCCCACACAACTCGTTTATTTATTACGTGTTATCTGTGTCGAATGTCCTAGTGCTGTCGTTTCATTTTGATAATGTGAACGCCCAGACCGGCACACGGCACACGAGACGAGACCTCACAGGGACTCGCTGGTTTAATATCCTCCGTAATTCTAAACACATCACCTTTTAAACTGCAGAGGTGCAGCTCCATCAGCGGCTCTCCGTGTAGGTCGCTCCCCAAGATGCACTTCTCTGGGCTCCAGATGGGGTGTCACAATTGTGTTATACAGCATAATCATAGCCTCCCTTGGTCTGCACTCCACACGTCAAGGGCACTAAATGACCACACAAGCGCTGCCCTCCTCTTATTGTTCTCTTTTTTGTCTTTTATTCTTTATTTCGCCTTATACAATTTCTTGTATTAGGAATTTGTTAGTTTTCGTATACCCCTTGGGTCAGCCATTGTGCAGCACCCCTGGAGCGATTACAGGTTGAGGGTCTTGCTGAAGAGCCCCGCAGAGTAGCATCTCTTTTGGCAGTGATGGGGATTTGAACTGGCGACCTTCAGGATGCCAGCGCAGATTCTTAGCCTCAGAGCCACCACTCCCCACTCTTTGTACGGTTTGATGACTTTCACTTTTATTCAGATTTCCTGGTTTAGATGTTTTGGCTCTTGCTCTTTGATTTAATAGACTGATTTTAGTAATTATTTAGCTTATCTTTTGTTTTGTTTATTTAATATTTAGCAAAACTTGAAAACTTTTCATCCTGTATTTTGGAGTTATTATTGTTATCGTATATGGCTGACACCTTTCTCCATGGTGCCTTACAACATTCCAGGTACAAACTGGCTGTATTGCTTTTTTGCTTTTCTGATTGGAGCACCGGCAGGTGAAGTGACTCGCTCAGGGTCACACAGTGTCAGTAGCGGGGTCTGAACCCACCGCCTCAGGGTTTGACGTCCAAATCCTTAACCACTATGCCACACTGCCTACACTTTCCTTATACTTCCAACTATTTGGAAGTTTTTCATTTAGGGAGCAAGTTACAAATATTAAGCTTATTTGGGCCAGGGGTGTGGCGATTTCCTCTCCCTTTTTAGGCCTTGTTTTCTGATGGCAGTTTGAGGCCTGATAATGACATTGCTACACTGTGTGTGTGTGTGTGTGTGTGTGTGCCACCTTGGGTCTCGTGTTTCAGATTTAACATCTTAAACATGAACGTGTCGTGTCCATTGCGTCCACCGAGGTCAGGCTCAATATGCACACACAACAGGTGAGAACGTTTCACTCAGACACTTTCAGAAGATGAGACGGCAGCCCGCCATTGACTCTTCTCGCCATGATGTTGTTGACTATTGTGCCTGATGCGGACAGGACCAGTTCCAGACCCCTGGGACTTCCAACAGGACTAATCAAGTCTTATGTTGTGTTGTGTTACTGGGGGGTCAGGGTCATGTGGGTCATTCCATTGCCCATTCATCATAGGGCACATGTCAATGGAACAGCAGACCGCTAGGTGACAGCCTTACCCATTTTGGTGCCAACCTGGCCTAAATGTAACAGTGTGTTGTATACAGAATGCCAAAGTAGTGATGGCCGGCTGGCTCTGTGGTTGGCGCTTCTGCCCTGTCTATCTGTGTCTGTGGGGCATTTTTACCCCAAACTTTGTGTTAGGCTGACAGGCGACTATAAAGGCTCACAAGTGTATGAATGAATGTACATTGTGATAGACTGGTAGCTCACCCAGGACTGGTTCCTGCCCTGTGCCAACAGCACATCCCTTTGTGAATGGATGGATGAAGGTCTTCGCCTTTTCATTTTAACAGACATTTCTTAACGGACAGACAGATAAAAATGATAAGACAATAAAATCAAAACTGACCTTTGCTACCAACACAAAGTGACCTGAGAAGATGAGCACCACTCTAGTGCCATGGTGCCCAGTGTGGTAGATCACGACCCTGAACTAGCGTCCTGATACTCCAATAAGTCGATATCCTAATGCCTTCCTTGTGCCCCCCCACAAGGGGTCTGTCCCTTCTGCCTCATGACTACGGCCATACCAAATGGGTGCCCGGGGCCGAGGATGCCAAAGCGTTAAAAGCCATCCATGTAACTCGAGCGCGCTTTGTTACCGTGTTGCGTCTTGTGCTTGACTAACCCTCGTCCCTCATTAAGGCTCATGCCGCCGGGCTTTGTAGGCCGATTGAATTTCACTCCATGTTCGGCTCCCAATTTGATGCTGCTTCTTTTTTTCTTTGCCGCTGCTCTTTCTATTCCTGCCAGCGTCATTAGGCTTGAGTTACACTCCGATCTTATGTAGGCCAGATTACCTTTTTTTTTTTTTTTTTTGCATTCATAAACACTTCGGAAATGAAGAAATCAGTGATACCCAATCTCCAACAGTTGGCACATTTGTCTTTTATGGATTTTGTGACCTTCATGTACGTCTTCTGCTCCACCTCCGGCCTTCCATACTTCTCTGAACAGCAAAAACAGCAGAGCTCGTCAAAAGTCTCACGTGGGCGCATTCCCCAGACTTCCAACCTAACCAGAAAAGCACACGGGAGCAGGTATGGGCTGGGGTCCCGAGTCTGGACCCTCCACTGTCCCAGTGTAAATGAAGGTGGGATGGTCCTATATAGCTCCTCACACCACAAGACACCCCGGGGTGCTTGACAGGTAGAGGACACCTGTGTCTATCAATGTGGAGTGTCACTAAAGCAGCAGCGTTGCACTGTTATACGGGTTAACCACTACACTAGGGGGTAACAGCGCCTTCGCTTTTATTTAATGCACAATCAAGGCACTTTACAGTGTGTCCAAAAACGTACTTTGTACACATGACATTAATGACGTCATAAATCTTCATAAGCCATACTGTACATTTAGAATGTCACTAGTGGGCCACACTGCCACACAAGGTGCTTTACAGGTAGAGGACACCTGTCTCTACAAACCTGCAACATTAACAGCAGCAGCAGATGGACGATCTTACAGAGGGAGACAGGACCAGCCACCTTGTACTCCACAGCTTAACCACTAGGGGGCCACACTTACTACATTTGAAACACTCTCACACACACACACACACTTTACGAGTGCGAGTGTGTCCATACATGTACTCCACACGTGGGACAATAATCCACTTTGGACAAGTGTCCATCCACTTGCTGTGTCTCTGTTACAGGCCATTTGGTATGGGATTCATCAAAGCAGTGCTAATGTTTGTGGTGTGCCATCTGTTGGAATGATAACTGTAATGCATATGTCTGTTATATGCCATTTGGTATGGGATTCATCAAAGCAGTGTTAATGGGCATACTGCTTGATCTATTGGAATTAAACATGCAATGTATTTTATTAAAACAGATGTCTGTGATGCAACACCTGTTGGAATGAAAACTACAAAATGATTTTATCATCACATGTATTACAAAATACACTCCAACAGATGATGCAATGCAAATGTTAATACTGAAAAGGGTGAGGTCTATATTTATTACTTAGATTTCAACCTGTCATAGCTGGGTAGCTCAACTAGTAAACCTATGAACCTATACGCCTATTAATTTGGAATGTCAGCCCTCACAAGTAACTCACTTGGGAAACTGGACCAGCCACACTGTACTTTGTGTGTCCATAAACTTGGAACATCAGAAGCAGCAGGTGAATTAACTCACTTAGACAGACTGAGCCAGTAGCTTTACACTAACCCATTTAGCCACTAGGGGGCCACACTGCCTACATTTTAAAAACTCTCACAAGGCGCTTTACAAGTGGAGTTTAATTTGAATCCTTCCTTCATTTACTTCTTGAACCTGTGACATGGTGGATGGAGGGCAAGGTCTGCAGACTGAGAGGACACCCAGTTCGGCCACGGGTCATACATCGTTGTGACAGAGGGATATAAAGAAAAGGCCACAGGGAGAAGGTGCTGGCAGCACATGGGCCGTGACCTAACCAGATCTTAAACCTGGGGCCACTCACTGCTGCCCTCTTTTGGATGGCAACCTGCACTTTTATTTTATGCAACATTTCAAAGGAACAAAACCCCAATGATCTTTGACGAGAAAATCCAAGTCTCAGCTGTGCGAGGAGCTTACTCTGTGCCAGCGCAAACCTGCAAACTGCAAATTCTATTTGGGCAGAGGGAGATAAATAATTGAGATGATCACATATTTCTTTAGAAAAATAACTGTCACCTGCAACCACCAGCGAATGGATGATATGTGTCACAGTGGATATCGGATGGTGACTAAAAGTCTGCGTGCGCACCGAGCACATTAGGGCGATCATCGCTGAAGAGGCGCGTCGGCTGCACGCCCGCCACTCGTTCGTGCAGGTGCAAGTTAAATGGATAATCGCATTAATCAGGAGAGCCGCGGCGGCACACGGGGGGCACTCTGAGTGCGCCACAGGCATCTGTATGTGAAAATAGTGGCTGGTAAATAAAGATCAGTCCAATGTGAGGGCAAGAGGACAAAGGGAGGGACAAAGGGCAAACTGCCGGCACTGGATCACTGGAGGTGGCCACTATAAGCCTTACCTGTGACCCCCAACTCCATGGCAGCCTGAAATGTACCGTCTGAAGCCATCCATTCATTTATTCTCCTCAGGGCCTTGCTGACTTAATCAGAGGGGTGGAACGAGTCTGAACTGTGACTAGAAGAAGCTCTGCGGGGCTACAAAACGACACGCCCGGCGGCCCCCAAACGGCCCTTGCCAGTGACCCTCATTACACTTAAGCCTTGAATTATTTGATCCCACGCATACATGCTGCTACATGACAATCATTTATTCATTCCCTTTCAGGGCTGTAGCCTCCTTAACTAGTGAGAAGTTCTCAGGAGCAGCCAGCAGTGTTTGTGAGGGGCTTCAGTGGGCTATGAGCTCCAACTCCCCTCTTACCTGTGACCCAAATGGCCAAAAAGAAACTTCACTGTATTCGGCACATGTGACAATCCTGCTACTATCACAACTACTCTGACTGAATTACTTAAGACACGCAGGCTAATACGCCACATTACATATTCATTCATTCATCGACTCACTCATTCATTCACTCCACTCAGGGCCAATCCTGTATCACCTCAATCAGACTGACAGAATGAGGCCGAGGTCAGGGGGACGGCCGGCACTGCACTGAGCTCCGACTGCAATTCACCCTTTCATTAAGTGCCCAGAATGCACACTGATACGCTAAACTAGACTGTCACTCATTCGTTCATTTCATAGCCACCTTAATTAGGGTGAAAAAATGACCTCAAACCAGCAGCAATCGTCGGTGGCAGCAAATATGAGGGCTTAGTCCACCAAGAGCTCGGCCTACAGCCTCCTGACCCCCCATCCTTACTGGTGGTCCTGACTACACTTAACCCTTACATCAACTCATTAAAATGAACATGCTAATGAGCAAAACGACCCTGTCATTCATCCACTCACTTGTCAGGCACACTCGGGGCCAGGAGTGTTTAAGAACCACTCACTTGGGGGGCCCCCATAGCCAGCGGGAGACACCAACCCACACAGACAAGAGAGGTGAGAAGGAGTGGGGGGGTCCCAAAGGAGGTATACTAATTAGGGCCCCCTACAGGCTGGAAACCACCCGAAACAGAATGAGGTAGAGCTCATGGGGGCAGGAAGCAGCAAATACGAGGGGCTTCAGCTGCCGGCAGACTCTGCTCTCCCGTCCTTACCTGCAAACAGTGCAATTAACTCATTAACTCGCACTCGCTAATGTGCTTAGCGACTTCTTCATCCTTTCTCAGCATGTGAATCAGGGCCACGGAATGAGGTCAGCCTAACAGAGGCAGGGACCATGAGGGGCTTTGGGCTGCAGCCCCGTAACTTGTTAATCATGTCATTACAATACACACGCCAAGTGACAAATTCAGTTATCACACTTGGGGCCACAGCACTGGCTCATCTGATAACTTTGATCTCGCAGCGGCAGCCAGCCATGACCATGAGGGGGTCTTGGGTGGCTAGAAGCCCCTTGCCCATTCCTTATCTGATGGAAGTCTGATGTTGTCATCCATTCATTAGACATTGGACCAGAGTGACCTTAATCAAAGGTGGTCAATAGTGAGCCCCCACTTTGCCCTGCCCTAACCTTCAACCCCAGTTAGGTTACTCACAACTGACGCAGTCATTCATCCATTCACTCCACAGCGGCTGTGGCTCTGAAGGGCTCTGGCTGGCACCAGGCTCTGCTGTCCCGCTGTCACCCATGACCCTGAGGAGAGCATACCCTTTAAAATGCCTACATCGCTCTAGATTACAGAGTCGTTCCCTCCCAATCTCGTCTCCCATATCTGCGAGCCCTGAGCCCGACCTTAACCCTAATTCCTCGGCTGGCCATGTTGTTCCTGCAGGGCCTCAGCTTGACGGAGTGGACCCTAAAAGCATATCCAGACCGGAGGACCACCCCTCTACACAGGCAGGCCAAGCTGTTTGCTCCTTTTCAGCAGTCATCCCCACCTTGTTATCCAATTCTAATCGGTTTCTGAAAACCAAAAAAACAGATAATGGAACAATTTGGTGTTCTTTTAAATGGCAGACATGATAACGGGCTCCCAGGTATTCAGAATTCCCAAATATCAATGAAGCCCTCTTAATATGAGTGGAGCAATCATGGAGCCGACTCCTCCAGGATTTAAAACCGTTCAGTCATCAGTGACCTCCTTCAGAAGTCATTACTGAGGTGCGTCTCCATGAAATATAGCGCCACGCCGTGTGCCCTTTACCTTAATCTTTAAACTAGGGGGCTTATCTCTCTGAAAATGTCACCTCTCGTCCCAGGATTATTTTATTATAATAGAGAGATATGATTGTGTTCTACGTTGACAATTGTCTTAGTTAGTAGTTAGCTATTTATCACACACTGTAGCGGGGTTTTGTGTCTTTCTGTCTTCATGTGTTTAGTGAGCCCCCTCTGCGGACGTGTCAAGTGGAGCCCCGCCCACCACCTTTTCACTCCAGGCTGGGGGCTTCAAGCTGTTGGTATCGTCTGCACTTTCTGATATTTCTTGCTGGATTTCCTTCAGTGGGGTTATGTACAGTTATGCTGGTTTTTGATTCATTTATTACAGTCCTGTCATTTTCTATCCCGCTTCACCCAGAATAGAGTCCTTGGGGAATGGGGGGGGGTGGGGGTTTTGGGGTTTGGCGCCTGTCCCTGCTAGCATGGGGTCCATCTCACGCAGAGTGTTTATTACAGTTACTTATGGTTATATTTATTGTTTTTTATCAGTATGCTGATGCTGGAGTGTGTGAATTTTCCCTTTGGATTAATAAAGTATCTATCTATGTATCGATTTACTTGGATTTCTCGTCTAACGCCGTTTGTTATTTTGTTTCTATGTGTTTGATTTGTTCTCTGATGTTCCTTATGCTTTGTGGATGGTCCCCTAAGAGGTGGGGTCACCTGTCCGTCAGCGTCGAGGGACCGCCCCCCGCCCTCTAAGGCTCCTGGGTAATGCAGTCCCTCGCTGTTCATGGGATGTGCCTGCTGTTGCTTTGGTGAGTTTGCCTTTTGGGTTTTTTGGGTTCTGAGTTTTGGTTAAGCGTATTTGGACTTGTCGACCTTTCAGGCACTTTCCTTTTGCCTCCTTTTTAATCTTACTGCGTATTTTGTTACATTTTCTTTTTTTTGTTAGTAACTCTTTCTTGTGGACTTGTCTCCACTTTATGGATTTTAGTTTGGCGCTGCTCTCCTTCCATAGTAGTGGGTCCTTTGTAAACTCATGGAAGTTTAAAAATAATAAAATAAATATGAAAATATAAAATAAAAACAAAATTTAAGACTCAGGTTACTGCTTTCCAGAGGGAACCGGACAAAAAAAAAATCCCAGCTGCAGAGGAGGACACCAAAGTGACCCCAAAAAACCCAAAGACTGAGGTTGGGAACAATCCTTCCATTGCTGCAATTCACTCCTTCCAGGCGGAATGAGAGTCGCTGGGCCGTGGTGGGATTTCTACAGAGCAGCTGCCGAGGGGCTCCAGACAACTCGGGAAGGCCCGCTACAGGCTGCCCACTTATTTTAAGTCACCTTTGTCCCATTTCTGCAGCTGGAATGTATTTTTAGAAAAAAGAAATAAATGTAAGTGTGCATTTCCTCCGGCGGCGCACACCCCAGCTTTAATTAAACCCCCTGAGCGGTGCCTTCATCCTTTATGCATCAGCCCCACCTCGGTCGGTCGGGTGTGTATGAAGCTGTCGTAACCCTCGTGCTGGCACACACGCTCACTCGCCAGGCCCATCTATTATTCACCTTTAAATGGATTATCCGGTGCTCCACATTAGCCTGAACAAGTCAGCTCAAATGTGAAAGCGGGAACAAAACAAAAAAAAAAAAAAAAGATATCCGAGATAAGTGGGCGAAGACACTGGCATCTTCTGTCAGGGACCACCTCTCAGAAGACCACCAGGCACCATGCAGTACACAGGCAGGTAAGCACATGCAATGGCATGGTCACAGTCACACTGCTGCCACATACACACGTCAAACTGGCACACTGAGAAGACGCATGTGGGCACCCACCGGGCTGTGCCGCACCTCTGAGCTGTAATAAATTCATTTACACACAGCCTGACATAGCGTGTGCCATGGTAGTCCGCGCTCCTGCGCCGTGCATCTGCCACTGGGCTTGAATGGCAAGCCTGATCATTTTCTGTGTCGAGTCTGCCTGCTCTGCCCACATCTCCACGGCTGTCTGCGTAGTTTTGATGGAAATGCTTGACCAGGAGGCACAAAGTTAAAGAGACAAGCACAGGGCGTAATTACTGATGGCTTACTATGGCCTACTGCACCTCCACGCCAACGTGTTAGCAGAACATCAGAACCTGCCATCTTGGTACGGTCAGCAAAGGAGACACGGTATGCTTTGCACTCGGCAAGCTTGCAGACCCCCAGCTGTGTCTGTGTTCAGTCACATGCAGATTCTAAATGGTCGGTGCCTGGGCACTGCCATGGACTGGCACCCCATCCAGGGTTCACCCCTGCCTCATGCTCAGGCCCTAGTGACACTGAACTGGAGTAGGTGGCTTTGAGAAGGATACGTCACACCTGAGGACCAAGTGCATGTCACCCAAATCGTCATGTGATTGTATTTTGTGAAGAAAACAAACTATCATATAGTGCCTTTCACTTCTATCTATCTATCTATTATGTCAGTCAGTCCGGGCCTTTCATGTCTATCTGTCCATATGCATCTCCAATACAGAGTACAGTGTCTGTCTGTCTGTCGGCCTGTCGTGGCCCCACCGGGACGCCTGGAGAGTGGAAGGACCAGGACAGAGGCAATGCCTTCCCCGGGACCCAAAAGGAAACCCCCCTGTGGTTTGCATCGGGGCCATAAGACTGGAGCTTGGAAGCTCAAACCTGTTGAAGTGCTGCAGGGAGAGATTCAGGGAGCCCATCCGGGGAGCTGGAGTCGGGAGGCAGAGGACAGAACTTGTGAGCGAGGTGTGGAGGTGGCAAAGGCAAAGAGAAAGAAGGAAAAGGAGCGACTATTGTGGGGTTTGCGCCCTCTGTGCATGGTGTGTTTTGGACTTGGGTGTCCCGCGTCTGTCTGAGATTCGGGCTGAAAGCTTCCACACTTGTCATGTCTGTCTGTCACTTACACTCAGTACAGAAGCAGCAATGGTGAGCACAGGTCGCCGACCGTCTCTGTGTCATTAGCTTGTTCCCCCCACATATGTCCATGTTGGCCTTCCCCACACAAATGTGTGTGCCCTGCTTTAATAGGCCCCTCTAAACTACCAGGGTACGAGTGGTACACGAGTTGTCTCCGTCTGCGATGTCTTTCTGAGGTGCTATGGCTTTGCACTCCCCTCCAGTTGAGATCTGGAGGCCTACAACTTAGAAAGCAGCTCTCTCATGTCACTCAGCCACAGAACCCATAGACGGGTGGGTCTCCGTGTGTGTGTGTGTGTGTGTGTGCCCAGCGTTCCCCACCCCAGCTCCCTGCTCCTGGACTGCTGTTTACAAATTGTATGATGGGCCAGTGCCCCGTCCGGGACTGGCTGATACTCAGCGCCCGCCCAGGTCTAGTTTGACGCTGAAGCAAAGTAAGCAGGTTGAGTAAATGGGCAGATGGTGGTCCGGATACAAAGCCATAGGCTTAAGGCAGTTAAAGAAGGGCTCTGTCAGTGTGCATCTGCACACAACAGACATAAGGAAAGGTGATTGTCAAATTCAGAAAAAATAAGACAAGCTTCGAGAGCGTGGACGTGTCACACTGTGTCTGTCACATTCTTCTGACGTTATTGTGAGTGGTAATGATCTTCACCCATTTTGTCCTGTCAGACCTTTTTTTCTGTTTATGCCAGCACTGCACTGCACCGCCAGCCTGCCACGTGAAGCACATCTCTAGTGTGTGTGTGTGTGTGTGTTTCACTTTGTCGCTCTTACATTCAGCCTTTGGTAATTTTGTTTTCTACGTGGCTGATGTTATACTTGTGGATTAAGATGGTTTAGGGTGGGCCACAGTGGGGGGGGCCCCCCCCCCCCCGCCAGCTGTGCACCTGAAGGTCACTATAAACGAGTGGATGATGCCAATGAACGTTTCAGCGTGCCACGATGACTCCCTGTACGTCGCGCGCCACAGAAGATGCCGCTGTTTTTGTGTTTGAAGCCCTCGGCTGCCAGTGGCAGTGCCGCGATGGCTCGGCTCACCTCTTCAGAGACGAGAGATGTTTACTGTGCACAAAAACCCCACAGAATAGCAGATTGCATCAGACAATCAAAGCAGTGAACTTCAAATCCTTATCTGCGCTTGTCAGCCGTATTGTTCACTGCCCCTAATCAACGCCATCAGGATTCTTGTCTGGCCTTGGACTGATTGGATCTGCTGATTAAATCTAAGAGAATTTCAACTTGTTCTTCTCTGCTTTCCTCCTCTTTTAAAAGCCCCATCAATAAAATGAGGACTTCGAGTGTGTTTATTTAAAAGCTTACAGTGCCACACAGAAACACGTCCATTAGTTGGTCCATCCCTACCTTCTGTCTAATTAAATGCATTCTAAGGCCTTTTCACAGAATTAAATGACCTGCCAGGCTGCGTAAGAATAAGAATAGGAAGATGTCGAGTGTGGCATTTGGGTGTCACTGGCACACCTCACCATGCCCACCTGGGCCTCCTAACTAAATCCCTTTCTGTGATGGGCAGAACTTTTTGAGGACGCATGGAGTAAATGATGACAAGGGGCCAGCCAGCCAGTCAATGGCCCCCTCGACATGCAGCTGTCTGAAGACCAAAGCAGGGGGTTGCACCTAGCATGACCGTCAATTTAGTGACAGCACGTAAAAGTCACATCTACAACAGACAAGTCACCACTGTTATGTTAGGGGGAATTAAATCCCACCTTCAAAGATCTCCTGCCATACCCCAAAGGCCAGGGCATCCTGCTACGTAGTGATTGAGTGAGCGGGCATGTTGGCATGTGTGTGAGGGCGCTGCAATGGGACTGGCATCTTGTCCAGCACCAATCACTGTCTGGTACCCAAAGCTGTGTCCCCATTGCCATAAAACTGATTAAGCCAGGTGGGAAATGGGTGGATGGATATTTACTTATATTAGCAATTTCAGTTTATAATAATAATAATAATAATAATAATAATACGCGTTTAGGTCTATATGGTCCTAAACATCACATGTACAGTGACACTCGGACTTGAACATGCCAATCAACATGCAATACATTGCCACTGTTGGGCACCATCATTGGTGAGTACAACCACCTGACCTGAAAACTTCTGTTTACCTTACCTGAAAATCTCACAACATATTTGTCATAAATGTGTAAAAACATTAACACAATTAAATTAATAAGATGTAAATGATGAGGAGGAGGAGGAGGAGGAGAAGGGGGGCAAGATGTTTAAGTGTCAGGTGGACTGGGTGGGGCTAAAAGTCTTAAGGCAGCTAGATGGGTGGGGCTTGGTGTTTGAGTGGCAGGTGGATGGGTGGGGCTAGTATCTGGAGTGGCAGTCAGTGTCCATGTTGAGTCTGCAGCTTCTGCCCTTCTCCATGTGGATTTCCGCTAACATCCCACAGACATTTTAATTGCTGGCCACGTGTTCGACTGGCACCCCACGCGGAGCTGATGCCAGCCATTTCCAGGTAGGCCCCAGCCCCCTTTGCAATCCCTGAACTGGATTTAGGTGGGAAGAAGGATATTTGTGTTTGGCATTCATTCATAACTCATGGACTTTGAACCTCCGTATCCCACCATGTGGGCATACAGCCTCAGTCAGGACTCCATACCTTCACAGGGTCTCAGTGTGCAGTTTGTCACATATGAAACTAAGGCCGGCCACTGATCTGCGGTGAATGGAGTTCATTCTGACACTTGAAACGGCATTTGTTGAAGACTCCAGTGAGGAATGCGCACTACAACACTTCAGGAGGCGCCAGGCGAATACTCGGCATCAGCAAATCTCCCCCTGGCTCAGGGGGTCACGGCCAAGGCCTTCTTTGTGTTTAAGTTAAAAAAAAAAAAAAAAAAAGCTTTTGGATTTGACCGCCAGGACCTTTATTTATCTGTTTGGGCTCTCCTCTCGCTCCTGCTCATTCCCAAGTTATGGCTTCTGTAATTACGGCTGCACAGTGCCGTTCTTCACTCAAGGCCCTCCAGAGGCTGCCTCATTTTTCTTTGCTCTGACTCCATTGTGGTTCCCTAGAGTGGAAACTCTGAGGTGTAGACCATTAAAAAAGGAAAAGATGAAAAGAAGCCACGGAGTCCTAATAGAGCAAAAGAAAGAAAGAAAGACAGCCAGAGTAGGAAATTCTTACAAGAAAAAACAAAAACACATCAAGAAGAGAAGGACAAGGCCAGGCCATGACAGAAACACGGCACTCAGACAACTCAGATGGGGCAGAAACCAATGCATCTAAACTGGGCTGAAGCAAAAACTGGAGGGCCGTGACTGGGAACCTCACATCGGAGTGAGCGGGCATGGCGTATCGTGAGGTGGGCAGGTAAATGCCCCATCAGCTTTCCAGGCTGGCCTGAGCCGAGTGGAACATCGTGGGATGCGCCGGAGTCGGAGTGAACATAAGGCCCTGCGTTTGTGTACCTTCAGCCAGGAAGTGAAGCCAGTTGGCAGCCTCATGTTTTTTGGGGGTGGATTGCCAAAAAACCTGCTTTGAACATCATATGTTCCATCTTGGCCTGGGAATTGAGCACACTTCAAACTGCATGGAAATCTCAATTAAAAATAATAATAATATATATATAATATATGCTTTGATGCTATAATAATCAATAAATAGCTGTCAAGGAGCAAGTCTGAGCCGTTTTTGGGCTGCTGGAAAATCACTAAGTGTACTGGCAGATGCGGGTATGACGCCAGCCACTAGTGCAGAGGCGATGGGCACAGTCAACACCAAGAGCCAACACTGAAGTCCGAATGCGTGCAATAAGAAGTCATCAACACAGAACGCCACACTAGTTAACTTTAAGGGATGCCACCTGCATGCGTGTTAGGGTTTGGCCACAGCCCTGGACGTCGTTTCTTTTTATTTCTTCTTTCAACGTATTTTGTTATGAATCGTGTGATTACTACTTCTTTATGACTTAGTAAAAATGACTGTAGTGTTTTCTGTACTCCTCTAAGTTAAGTGACACTGTGCTCTTTACGTTGAGCCATGTGGCACTTGATCTTAAATAGGCAGAGTGGCATAGTGATCGACTCTTTGGGTTCAGATGCCACTGCTGACACTGGGTGACCACAAGCAGGTCACTTCACAAAAGAAATGGAACCAACTTGGAGGATAAAAGAATCAGCCAGGTAACGAGTAACTGGCAATGGGGGTGGGGCCTACAGCTCCAGTGTCAGGGGCGAGGCCCCCAGTGCCACTAAAGAGCCAGCCGCCCATGGAATGAATGACAGCTTAGACTTTGTCTTTTTTGATTTGTGGCGTCCTATAAAAGTTACTGTTTTGGATTTTGTCTTGGATTTGTCTGCTCCCAGGTACGACTCTTTTGTGTTTTGTTTTTCTTTTCTCCTGCCCATCTTCTCCTTTGCACAATTCTTTAAATATTAAAATTATTATTTGTTCCGTTTTTGCAGGCTAGAGGATTTACCATTTATTTTTTTCTCTGTTTCTTTAGAGATAATTTTGACTTTAAAGCCTTTGCAGACTTTTGTATCCTGAGTTTAGGCCAAGGCTGCTTTAGAGAGGTGAGGCCTACACTTTTGGATCACATTGGCGTGGGAGTGCCAGTCCAACGTTTTGGGATTTGTGAGCAGGCAGAATGCTAAGAGCTTGGTTATCAGGACAATAGGAGTTCCAAAAGGGATCTAAAAAATGCCCACTAGAGGGAGACATCCCTGTCAAACCTGGGCTAGTAACATCCTTATAAAAGACAAGTTTATTCTCACAAAATGCCTTTCAATAACAATGAAGCTCAGTGGAGCCATCCAAAGCAAACAAAGTCCCAATGCTGTAATCCAAAAACGTAGTCAAGCACAAAGCATGAAGATCAAAATTTCAAAATATCCCAAAGGCACAGCAAAACTCACCAACTCCAAATGAACCCCCAGAAACTGTGGAAGTTAAAGGGCAGAGATGGGCAGGTGGACCCGCCTCCTGGGGGACCACCCACAACACACACGGGACAAAACAAAGTCAGCTTATATACACAGACAAAGCCAAAAATCAAGAGCGATGCACATGAACAACATGCAGGCGGGCACTGCCCACGGAGAGATCCAACAGACCATCCTGGACAAAGCAGCTGGCGTAACACGTAGAAGACCCCTCACTGGTGCCCAACACAACGTGGTGGTCTCCTCAGGACTCAGGAGTCCATCATGGGCTTCCTCAGGAGACCCCACGGACTTTTAAATAAGGGCTGCAGAGGGACTGGGGAGGAGGGGGTAGGTGCCACCACAAACAGCAATCCGGACGCAATGCCCTCCTCACTGGTGTACACAGAGGACAATCTGAGGGGGTGAATTAGCAGAGCTGGAGGACATTCATCCCAATTTATTAAATATCAGGAGGTAAAAGACCCGCGGCGGCTCCAGGGAGCTGCACAAATGTTTAAAAAGCCGGCCGCGCTCTCCATTCACCACACTGACCTATTTTACACTTTGAGCAGACATCGTCGTCTTCTTCTCCTTCTTTTACTTTTTTCCGCTATTTATAATGCGGCTCCCAATCACGGTTCTCAGACATTTCTTGCCATCTGTATCCTTATTTAATATTCTTGTTTTACAAAGAGAATACATGAAGTAGGCTATGCATGATTTAGTCACTCTGAGAAACGGCAGCTCCGTCATTTCATTTCGCCTCAATCACTGCCAATGCAGTGCAGAACTCTGCCAGGACGCTATACATGATGGAGCTGTAGTGGGCCTGCTAATTATTATTGAAAGAGGAAGACCCTGAAGACAGGAATGTGCCCATATAGAACAGCCATAAAAAATGTTACTGCGCAACAAGGAACTGTGTACGGTGCCAGGCGGAGGAAGAAATGGCAAGGGGAACAGGACAGGGCGTCAAACGCAGTCAAAAGACAGCAAACCGTAAGAAGGCCCGTGACAAGAGTGATGCTTTTAAGGGTATCTGGAGACTCGGATAATGCAGAGGCAACGTTCTCACGTCACATGCCACGCAGCCCCAGGCACATGGCAACTCGTATACGTCCAGGAGGATCATTCAATACAGCTGAATCCATAAAAACAAAGGGCCAGAACAGATTTAGTGACCTTGGTAATGGGCACAGGGGGTCTTGGCTGGCTCTCGAGGTAAATTCAGCAACCCCCCCAATTATCATGCTGGATCCTTCACCCCCACTGTTGGGTATACTGTTATTGGTTGGATTTTTGGGACTTTATCAGGCCATCCCCCCTACCTAGTATTTCAGAGACCACCCCTTACCAAATCAGTCTGTAAGAAGTGCCAATCACAGCACACTTTTTGGAGACAAATTCTCATCCAGCTGCATTTGGTAGCACAGAAACCAGTCGTGGGCAAGATGCCAGTCCACAAACAGCCACTGTCTGAATTATGCAACCCACTTTCAAGGTCTCACCAAGTTGTTGTGACCAGGTGCAAATGAGGAGCCCATCAACCTTGGACAGTGCCATTACACTGCCTGGCATGTCTAAAAGCACCAACACTGAGCCAGTTTAGAGTCATCCATTATGAGAATACCAGGAAGATGCCCACAGTGAAAAGGGGAGAACAAGTGGTCAGAATCTGAGCCCTGACTCTAAGAGCGGGCACAAGGCAGGATATGGGCTTGGATTGGCTTGACCTTGGTTGGCACGAGACTGAAGCACTTCATCAGTTTTGCCTGTGAACAGTCTGTCATTTCATTAAGTGGGGCAAGATAGGGTGCTTGGAAAAATGCCTCTTGCCATCATGGGCACCTGGGCGTGCATCTATTTATCTTTTATATTGTGCCAATCAATCATACGGTGCCTTTCACACCATCTATCTATATATCTATCCCTCCATTTTCTAAAGCTTCTTATCCAAAGCAGGGTCATGGAGAGGCTGGAGCCTATCCCATCAAGGACTGGGCACGAGTCAGAATGCAGGCCTGGACAAAATGCCAGTCTAATATTACAATAAATTACAATATAATACAGAAGCCACAGTCCTGGTACTAATGCTCACCACTTTCTAGTTTTGAACTCCCTGGCGTATTTGGTCTTTAGTTTTATTGCTGGAAATATTTTTAATGACTTTCCCTCGGTGACTGTCTTAATTTAAATGCTCTCCTTCTTCTTTAACGCTAAGCATTCTCTGACATTTCTGTGAAATATAAATGTGAATTAATTGAAGAACAGATTTTAATTCATGCATAATTCTTCACAGGATAAATACACGATCGTTTGTTTGAGGGAATGCGATAATAATAACTGAACTAAATGAATGTGACATTTCATTAAAACCCGTGGTGCTCGGCACTCAGCCCTGCTAGGACACTCGGCCCTGCTAGGACACTCGGCTGCCAGGCCGTGTCTGTGTTCAGGTGGCATGTTACCCACAGTTCAGCGGATTATCCTGCCCTCAGCCCAAACAGCACCTCTAAGTGTACCCAAGGATCATCCAGTAGATCAAACCGAATGCCAAAGCTGCCCATGGGTGTGTAACTGTGCCATGCAATGGGTGGGCACCTGCTACTGACGAGCTCACCTCCTGTGCCTAGTCACCCTCACCAGCATAAACGAATGAAATGTGAGAGACGCCCATGACAGAGCAGACGGTGAAGAGGAAGCTAAAAGGCATTTGACTCCTCACGTGAACCTGGATCATTTCAAACTAAAAATGTCCAAGAGTGGCAAACAGTCAATGAATAATGAAATAAATACTACTTAGTTCCGGGAAAGTCAAATATATTGAAATCTGCACGTGCCACCCTTAAATGTCAGCTCCAATTTCTCTGGGCACAAATTCCGAAGAGAGCCGTGTTGCCCTGCTGTACATTCATTACACCTCCAGACCAAAAGCGGCACTTTGGTGGGCTGTGAGACGAGCTTCGGCGGTCCTCGGGGACTCTGCCCTAATGATAAGAAGGCTCGAGATATGCAGCTCAATTGATATAAATCAATCTCTCCGAGCGGTGAGAAGCATTTGAACCCCCAAGTTCACCTTTTTCAAAAAGCTCAAACGCTTGAAACCATTTTTATGAGGTTTGAGACTTAAATTACATGTGATATGAGGAAAGACGTCACAGGCTGCCTGCCCGCCCGCCCGCCCGCCTGCAGTCTGTGAAGCCGCACTCATGGAAGTGGCTGCCACGTGGCTTGGGCCGAGGCAGCCCAGCCACCCCTCTGGAGGCTTTTGTGTGATTTTCCCCATTTTCAGAATGTCCAGTTCCAGTCCTCAATGTCCACTCGCTCAGTCTAGATGTCAGACTGGGTATTTCTGGCAGCCACTGACCACAGCACAGCAGAGCAGAGGTTCAAGCTCCCCGATGGGACGTGAGGTGCTTCATGTACCGTACATGACAGGCTGGGGCCGTGACCCTGAACACTCTAAAGGCCAGGCCAGTCTCACGTTTGTGTATCACAGATGCAGGACTTCATGTGTCATGTTGCAGCCGGGCTCTCAACCCTGGTTTAAATGCAGTGTCATCATTTTGTCATCTTCCTTACGTTCTATGGTGCTGTACGTGATGTATTCTCTTTGTTTAACAGATTCATTATTTCTCATATTTGGATTCTCTTTATTTTTGTGCTTACGTGTTTAGTTCTGTACCCCGTCCCCAGAATAATGCATTTCAGAGACGCCTCTTCAAACTCACATTGTGACAGCATTCTGGTGAACGTCCTTATTTGTTATGTTACAGTCAGGGCTTGTTCTCTGGCTTAGGGCCATTGTTTCTTTTATTGATCTTTTTGAATTAGTATTTTCATGTATTATGTAATTTCTGTCATGTATAAATACTGTTTAATTGTTATGTATTGTGTACAGTGTACATGCGTCACGGCTAAACTGGGGTGGAGCCTCAAGAGGCAGGTTCACTGTGATGCCACCAGTATAGGCCCGCCCTCAACCTTTCTATTGACATCACTGACATTGTGGAGTGCCCTTCGTCTGTGTACGTAAGTCCTCTTCTTGGGTCTTCTGTCTTTGTCTTTGGTTTCTGATTACCTTTGGGTTGCCTTTGCTGTATTTTTTGCCTTTTTTTTTTTTTTTTTTTTAAACCTTTCCATGACATTTTTTGCTCTCCGTTTGTCTATTATTTGCTAGCAAAGTACCCAGCATTGCCTAAAATAATGAACAGGGAAAAAAAAGTGTCTTTTGGAAATCCAACAAGTCTAAACGCAAGCTGTGATGACATAAAAAGATGAACACTTCGACAAAAGCTGTAAAGCAGTCAGACAATTAGTTGAGAAGAAAACACTGTGCCTGTGGTCTTAGGTGAGGTCTCACTTTGGCTGGGATAACACTTTGTGTATGCTGAAGGTATCCCAACTCCAGCCCAGGCACACTTTGGCTGCGTGATGGAAAGTGTGACCCCATGTTGACGATAGGTCGCCCCCTCCTGTGTCCACCACGTAGCCTGTATTTTACACTGGACCAACAATGTCACACATTCTAAATCATTTGAGCTGTGGCAGCACTGTGGCTCAGCGGGTAGCCCTGCTGCCTCACAGAAAGGGTTTACATCTCCTGTCCTCCCAATGTCCAAAGACATGCAGCACTAGACTGGCCCTAGCGTGTGTGTGTGTGTGTGTGTGTGGCTCTGCACCCTATACTAGCTGGGATAGGCTCCAGCACCCCCGCGAGAGACCCTATTCTGGACTAGGGGGTCAGAAAGTGACATTTTAGACTGATGGCAAACAAACAGACAGACCTGTAAACTGCCATATAGTTTTATATACACTCACCGGCCACTATGATAGGTTCACCTGTTCAAGTGATTGTTAACGTAAATATCCAATGAGCCAATCACATAGCAGAAACTCAATACATTTAGGTATGTAGACATCGTCAAGACGACCTGCTGAAGTTCAAACTGAACATCAGAATGGGGAAGAAAGGGGACTGAAGTGACTTTGAACACAGCATGACATGACTGTTGGTGCCATGTGGGCTGGTCTGAGTAATTAACAAACCGATGATCTGCTGGGATTTTCACACACAACCATCTCTAGGGTTTACAGAGAATGGATGGTCTGAAAAAAGGGAAAATATCCAGGGAGCGGCAGTTCTCTGGGTTAAAATGCCTTGTTGGTGCCAGAGGTCAGAGGAGAATGACCAGACTGGTCTGAGCTGAGAGAAGGTAACAAGAACTCAAATAAGCACCAGTTACAACCGAGGAATGCATAAGAGCATCTCGTCAAACCTCGAAGCAGGTGGGGGGCTAAAGTAGCAGGAGACCACACAAGGTGCCACTCCTATCAGCTAAGAACAGGCAACTGAGTCTACACTTCACACGGGCTCAACAAAAATGGACAACAGAAGATGGGAAAAACATTGCCTGGTCAGCTGAGTCTCGATTCCTGCTGTGACATTCGGAGGGTAGGGTCAAGAACATGAAAGCAGGGATCCATCCTGCCTTGTATCAGTGCTTCAGGCTGCTGAGGGTGGTTGTATGATAGTGTGGGGGTATCTTCTTGGCACACTTTGGGACATCTGAGCATTGTTTAAATGCCACAGCCTAGCTGAGTATTGTTGCTGACCATTACCATCCCTTTATGACCGCAGTGTCCCCATCTTCTGATGGCAACTTCCAGCAGGGTATCACGCCACATCACAAGGCTCAGATCATCTCCAACTGCTTTGATGAACATGACACTGAGTTCACTGGACTCCAATGGCCTCCTCAGTCACCAGATCTCAATCCAATGCAGCACCTTTGGGATGGGCTGGAACGGGAGATTCGCATCATGGATGTACAGCCAGCAACTGCACGATGCTATCATGCCAATATGGACCCCCGAGGACAGTTTCCCGCACCTTGTTGAATCTATGCCACAAAGAATTATGGCGATTCTGAAGGCAAAAGAGGGTCCAACCTGGCACTAGCAAGGTGTAGCTGACAAAGTGGCCAGCAAGTGTGTACTGATACTTTGTTTTGTTCATTTTCAGCCAGAGGTTTATGGTCATCCACACCTTTGATGGGCGTGTCTGGAACATTAAAAGGTATATTGAACTTTTCAGGCCTATGCCCCATTTTGAGCCTGCCTTGTGAGTTTAACACCAATTTTGGGGTCAGACTTGGTCAAGTCCTGTTCTGGCTGGTGGTACTGTATATGCTCAGCCTTGGTGCCATTTTGTGCTGCAGCTTCACAACAATCTTTTTGGATTTTCTGGCTTTGTTGCTGGATTTGGATTATTGCATTTTGAACGGACTTTGCCAGTCCTTCAGGCACACCCACCTTTTTGTAAATAAATATGTCTTGTTTGTGATTAAAGAGCCAGAACTGGTATGGTGTTCTCTCCCTTTCTTTACTAAAGATTTTGAGACAGTTTTGGTCCTGGGCTCTTCCCCATTTTGAGCCCACACAGGGCAAAGCCTACTTGTAGTTTTGGGAGAAGCCTCAGTCTGGTCTGGCGCTGGATTTGGTATTTGTTTCTATTTGTTTTCTTTCTTTCTGTCTATCGTTAGATGCAACTGAGAAGGCAAATCCCATGTTTTCATGTGTAAACGTGACGAAATAAAGAACCCTTGAACCTTAGTCCCAGGTGGAATAGTGAGAACACAAGCAAATGAAGACCTTGAAGCTTAGGGTGGCCATGGGTCTCTCATTCAGAAAAAACGACATCACGCTGGGCCCAGTTAACTTCAGGGTCATAGGGGATCGTGACCACCCCAGTTTCAAGTCTGTATTTACAGGGAATGACAGCCGTGACAGAGCTGCATGCTGCACAAACACGGCACCTTCACCCACTTGAATGGGAAAAGACCCCGACAGGCGACTGATGTGGGCTACACAGAGGTTTCAGCACTTCACTGCACTCCCTCCACAGGGGAATTTGTCTTCCTGTAATACAAATGAGTGCGAGCGCCGAGCTGATGTGTGACTTTGGGATTACATCTGGATATCCTCAGCCATGTTCTAAATACTGAAGGACATCCCGGCGTCACTCCTGAACCACTGAAAACCAGTCCACACTGTGCCAGCAGGGGCTCAAGTCCACAGTGGTGGCAGACCACTGGGGTTTGTTCAAGTTCCCTTGCTGGCTTTTGATTCGTTCCCTTTCCTTTGCTATTGTTATCACTTATGACGTAATCCATTGTCCTTTATGCTATTGAACATACTGGAGGCAGCACCCACCTTCATAAAGTACTCCCTCACTTTCCTGGCGTTTTGTTAAGTTGTTTCAGTTCATTCAGATTGTGAAGCAACACTCAATACCAGCGGACGGCAAAGCAAACAGCAGCTGAGGAACTGTTTCAAATTTGCTCAAAATAAACTGTAACTGACCTAAGAATTGAGGCCTTCACTCAGGACTTAGCTGGAGCTCCGTGGGTCTGACGTGACGAGCTTCACACACCTGGATTCGGGCATCTCTGCCAGGCTGATGGGCACCACTGGTGCACAGCTATTCTCATGTCTCTCCAGAGATGTTCAATTGAGCTCAAGTGCAGGCTCTTGCTGGGCCACTCAAGGACACTGTCAGAGTTGTCCCTAAGCCACTCCTGCATCATCTTTGCTTTGTCCTGTTAGAGAGTGGACCTTCAGCCTATTCCGAGGTCCACAGAGCTTTAAGTACTTTTCTGTCTTCTGCTTTCCCTCAATTCTGTCCAGTCTCCCAGTTCCTGATGCTGCCACCACCACAGGTGAGGAGTGGTGCCAGGTTTCCACCAGACTTGATGCTAATCGTGCTTTGAACAGACCACAGTTCTCACAGTGTGAAAGTACTTCAGGTGCCATATTGCAAACTTCAGATGGGCTTTCCAAGCGCCTTTCACTGACGAGAGGCTTCTGCCTGGCCGCTTTGTCATAAAGGCCAGATCAGCAGAGTGATGTGCTGATGGTGGTCTTTCTGAACGTTTCTCCCATCTTCACACACGTTCTCAGGAACTCAGCCAGAGTGACCACTTCTATCAAGGCCCATCTCCCATGACTGCTCAGTTTGCTGGGTGAGCAGCTCTAGAAGGAGTTGTCGTTGTTCCAAACTTCTTCCATTTAAGAGTTATGGAGGACACTGAGCTCTTGAGAACCTTCAGACCTACAGCCTTCTGCAGACGTTCCTGTCTCAGAGCTCTGCAGGCAGTTCCTTCAAGACCATGGCTTGGTCTTTGCTCACCTGTGGACCTTCTATAGATAGTGGTGTGTGTGTATTTCCTAATTAGTCCAATCAACTGAACTGAACTGACCACAGGAGGACTCCAAACATCTCTACCATGATCAATAGAATGGGTTGCACAACAGCCAAAGTAAAAGGTCTGAACTCTTGTGGGACAGCTCCGTTATTTATTTATTTATTTATTTATTACAAATTTGTAAAAATGTCTTAAATTCTGTTTTCATTTTGTTACTCAGGGGAATTGTAAAGATTTTAGCAGAAGACAGCAGCACCCCAAAATGTGGAAAACGTGAAGGCCTGAAGGCGCAGCGATTCCATTTTCTTTGTGTTTTGTACAATCATTTAACTCATTTTGTCTTGCGTATTAATTATTCTGCATGTTCAGGCGGAGCGGGTGGGACCACCCTGAGCCTTTATACACACCAGACAGGCCTCAGTCCGTGGCTGAGCCAGCAGTTTTTTTGCTCTTTCCCCTTGGCTCATTTTGTAAGTGACTGCTCCACCAGTGGACACTGAGCACGCCTGATATGTTAAAGGCACCACAAGATGAACTGAAAGTCCTACCAACCTGAAGAGCGTACAAACCAGGACGCCAAGGCAAAACTCGTCAATCCCAACTGCTAGCCAAACTACCATTAACTGACATGCCAACAGTCATAGCAAGACCTCGGATGATGTCACCTTTACGTGATGTAATCGCTCTGAAGCCACGCCCCCAGCAATTCACTGCTGCATCTTGATGCCAGCTCCAAAAATTGGCAGCAGGGTATATTGTTAATGAACTGACATCGACGAAAGAAAAACCATACAGAGGCAAAATCACCATCATCAAAGCCCCCCAAAAACCACCTCCATGAGCTGCGAAAAAACTCATCGACATAGAAATACATGTCACACACCCGAAGGATGAGGAGGAGCGGAGGCTTCTGCTACAGCTGGACCCCGGAGTCCTCCTCCCAGTACATCACCTGTGCTGCCCAGAAGCTGATGAAGAATCCGGGTGGGCAGACACTGGACTTCCTCCGATCCCCTCTTTAAGTGTTAAGTAGCTTGGGCTATCTAGGGCACCAGTATACTGCATTCTTGACATTATGTATATAGTGCCATGCTCTGCTTAGTGGCTTAGGTTAGGTATGGCACCCTTCTTTACATTCTATATAGTGACTTGAGTAGCTTAGGGTATCTACGGCACCAATATTTGTTGTTTTTTAAATGATATACACTGTGTGTGTAATAATATACCGTATATATTGTCACACACGCGCAATTAAGGGCCAGACGGAGCACAAAACCATACTGGAGTGGGTTTATGACAGCAGATTAGTGCTTTTCTCTTTTCCTCATTAGAACAAAAACATCACACACCTTGACTTCTACGCCCAAACACACCACTCCGTCCCATGAAGAAACTTCTGGGTTTTCATCTGTCCAACCCTGACGACCTCACTTCCGGCCGGCCTCTGATGACATCACCTCCATCAACCCCTTCCTTCAGCCTACTTCTGACACAGATTACATAAATTGCTCCGTTTGTCCTTACTCATTTGTCAACTGCTTTTTCATGAACTTGACCGTGATTTCAGTACGATTTATTTTTACTACAAAAGTATATGGGGAAGGTTCCCCAACCCTTTATCTGTTTCACTCTCGCATTTATTTCTTGACTAAATATTATTTATATATATATATATAAAAAATATACATAGCGCCCTGCTGTAATTGGAGGCTCAGGCTACGTATGGGGCACCTGTCTTGACATTATGTATATAGCGCCGTGCTGCACTGAGTAGTCAGGGTCTCTACGGATCGTGTCACGTCACGTCACGTCACATCACTGAATCTGTCCGCCCAATCGTCCGTGTCAGGGCTGACCTTCACTGCGCTGCTATTTACTAAATCGCAGCTCTCTGCCCTCTCGCCAGCTTCAGTAACACCTCTGTGTATTTACCGAGATCTTTCTCCGATGCCATGCAGTTCATCACTTCATTGCGGCTGAGTGATACATTTGTAATCCTGTGGAAAGTGTTAGCGGGCCCATTATTCACCGAGTTCACACAAGACGTATGAGCCGGCCGTGGAGGTAACAGATACAGACGCAACTCTGCAAACGCTAAATCCCTGTGTGAGCGAGCAAGAAAATGAGTCGACAGAGCCACGGCCAGCTCACGGGAAGGTAAGTGCAGCTGGCACACGGCCTCTCCTCGGTGCCTTTGTACAGATGGCCCACCAAAGCTGGGGGCCCCAGCCAGCGTCTTTTTAGAGCATCACAGAGGTGACCACCTACAGGAGCTCCTTCTGTTCCCCGTCCACTCGGTGGTGCGGCTTGAGGCTCACAGCGACCAGCCACGGCTTCACAGGTGCTCACAAACTGAGCCTGACGTCAGCCTCCATGAGAACCCAAGTGTGGTGTCACCAGACCATAACATTCTCCAATCCTCCCCATCCATTACAGGGTCACAGAGGGCACCATTTTATGTTGGCATTGCAAGGCTGTCACTATTCTGAGGAGAATTTCACTCAAGAGGGGCACCAGGTGGTGGTGCCCGGGGGGGGGTCTGCTTGGCCCTCTGCACATTTCCATCAAATCTTGAGGAATGCCAGCAATGGACTCACACACTCAGCAAAACGCAGGGGCATTCACTGGCACAAAGCGTCTGCTGTGCGATGCGCCTGAGACCGAACAGTTAAACGCATTTCAAAAATGAATAAAAAAGCCGATTTAGAGCATTTTCTTCAAAAAGACAATGAGCAGGGGGCATTTCGAGCAGCTCCATTTATCATTTAGTTCAATGCATTTCAAATGAAATCTATAAAACACCTCCTTTATCTGTGGGGAGCGCGTAATGTTTATTTACTATACTGTCTACACATCCTGCTTGCTCTGATCATTTTTTATTAATACGCCTGTGAGCTGCATAAGAAAAAACAAAAAGAAATAAATAAAAAGAAGGTTTGGGCCAAGAAGCCCTGGAATCCATGGTGCACGGCTCCGAGGGAGGGCGCAATGATTTATCCTACTGCACATACTGGTAATCTAGACTTAATTCTTTGAGGGGCGCACTGATGTGTGTGTGTGTGTGTGTGTGTGTGTGTGCGCGCCAGTTAGTGCCTCCCAGTTCCGAGGTCCTGGGTTCAGGTCACTGCTGTTTTGGACGCCTTCCTCTCGTCTGTGTCTGGAATTTTCTGCCAAATCCCAAAGATGCCCTTTAGCTTAACTGGCAGCAATATGATTGAGTGTGCAGAAGTGTGCCATATAGACACACACACACACACTTGGGAAGGCGACTTCTCTGGTATCCCCAATCCACTTAAACTGCCTGTCTTTACAATACGGTAAAAATGCACCAACTCCACACAGACCTCAGCTCTTTACAATCGTCGAGCTTCCCAGTTACTGAAGAAGTGCGTTATAACGTACAAGTCGTCTCAGTCCTGCCGAGTTCTGGTCATGTTTAGACGGTGCCAGAGCTCATGCTTGGAGTAACCAACCCTGGAGGGACATGAAGGGCATGACACACACACACACACACACAGACACAGGTTTACAATCCTCATGTAAAGGAAGGACAGCAAAACAATGTGAAGGTATGGAGTCAAACGTCAGCCCCACTTACTGACATTTATAAGTGAAACAGAAATGAGCACCAGGGCCGACGTGGTCCCCTTACAGCTTGTCTTCATGTGTCTTTGAGCTGTGAGGTCCATAGCCACCAGCCACCGCTTCAGTAATGAATGCCCACTTCCCTGCTCTCTGTTGATTATAAAGCTGCCATGCCCAAGGGGCACAACTTCCACATCTGAGAGTCAGGTGCCCTCCCTGGACCCTGGTGGTTGCCAACTTCTCCATTGGTTCTCTGTGTCACTCTATTTAGAGCCTTGAAGGCACTCCAGTAACGTGCATTCCCAACACTCCTAACCTGCAAACTTTTACAAGATGGCAGGGCAATTTTTGAACCAAGCCGGCTGAGGTTGGGTGGCAGTAGCCACATTTCTTCTTGAATGTGTCATGGAGTGGACAGTTCCCTGTCCAAGCATGTTGAGCTGAACGGGTCGGCCACACAAATATTAACAATGAGTGGCGACACCTGATGAGAGACTCTGCTCCAGCTTTGACACCTCGTATTATTTTTTAGTGTTAGGCCCATAAGGTTAAGAACAACTGATGCTGTGTCAGAGAGGGCAGCGGCACCACTGGGTGGGCACAGACCTGGTATCCCTAAAGGCCACATGGTGCTGGCATGCATTCACTCAGGACCACAGACAGACCTGTGTTAAGGCCAGAATGTTACGCCCCATAGGCACGGGGACACTGCAGGCTTATCCTTTTATTACTCCACACACCTCATAAAGAGAAAGCAATCAAGTAAAGGACAAGTCAATGTGATTAAAAGGTGGGAAAGCCTCCTGGAAGTCCAAGGGTACAACACGTCAGCAGACCACCTGCAAGATAATGCTGGGAAAAGTGGGTGCCTTGGTGAACAGAACATTCAAAAATGACATTAGGATGGGAGTTTGGATTGGGGAACACAATATGGTGGTGGTGACCTCAGGTGTGTACTGGGACAAGGATCAGCACCTCCAAGTCAAGGTCATGCCCTCTCCAGGTCGTGGATGAGCTGCTGCCTCAAGCAGAGGACTGTAGGCGTCCCGCAGTCTAATTCATGAGTGAGAGGAGGAGGAGGAGGGAATAGGAGATGGACAGGCGGATCACAGCGGCTTCAGCAGTAATGAAAATGTCGTACTAGTCAGTTGTGGTGAAGAGGCAGCTGAGATGAAAGGCAAAGCTCTCGATTTACCAGCCGACCTACATTCCTGTTCTCGGCGATGATCACAAGCTTTGGGCAGTGACCAACACAACGAGATTACAGATACAAGTGACAGTAATGAGCTTCCTTGACAGGTCGTCTGGGCTCAGCCTTAGAGATACAGCGATGAGCTCAGACATTCATGAAGAGCTCAAAGAAGAGACGCTGCTCCTCCATACCAAGAGAAGCCAGTTGGGTGCTTCTGGCATCTGACTAGGAGGATTCCTGGATGCCAGGTATGTCTAACTGGGAGAAGACCTTGGGGCAGACCCAGGATCTTCTAGAGAGATTATACTGAATGTCTGGGCTGATCCGGGTGCACCTCAGCATACCCTCGTCAGAACTGGAGGAGGAGGAGGAGGGGGTGAAGATGGACGTCATGGCATCTTTGCTTAAACTAGACAGGATAAGTGTTAGAAAACGGATGGGACACAATGTAAGATGAAAGGCTGGAACTGAATTACAGAAAACACACAGGTCAGCCTCACCTGCACCTTGTGAACCTGTAATGGTCAGCGCATTTCAGAAAATGGATGGTCAGAGCCTTGTGGAGCAAACAGAAGGTCTCCCCCCACCAAATCACGGACATGAAGTCTATAGCTGACTCTCGAGCCCCAAGACCCTGGTGGAGAAAGTCAACAAAGTGGGCAGCATGTGTGGTGACACGGAGGTCTTTGTCTCCTTGTCCCCTTTTCAAAAACTGCCTCTGGTATTTCATCTGAGCTGCGCCCTGTAACTTGGGCTTGCATTTCAATTGTTTACACGCCGCATTATTCCAGAGCGCTTCAGAGAGCCATTTGGTGTGAATTAAACGACAAAACCTGAATTCATCAACCATCTATGACAACAGCATTGGAAAAATTGAAACCACAACAGCACAAGAGCAGCAATGGCGATAAGCCATTAAGACAGAAATTTGAGCCCAGCAGTGGCCACTCCACGGGCCATCAGCTTCCTACCTTTCAACTCCCTGAAGACTCAGGGGTCACAGATTTAGTTTTATTAAGGATAACCACACAGTCGAACAAATAAGTGCTTTGAAATCTTGAAATGCAAGGAGGGTTTTGTGTGTCTCAATATCATACAAAATGAATACTGTTAGGAGGAGTAGTGGCCAGTATGGCAGTGCAGTGCTGCTGTCACAGCTCCTGGAGACTGGCTTGGAGTGGTGGCCCGGTCACAGTATGTATGGCGCTCAAGTGTTCTCCCCATGGTTTTGTGTGTCTTTCCCTAATTTTCCTCCCACTTTCCAAACTTGTGTATATTAAGTTAGCCAGTCGTTGGTCATTTTGATGAAAAAAGGCCATTTAGCTCAACTGTGTTGACAATCCCATTCACCTAATTTCTTCACAATAACATCAAGCTGAGTTCTGGAGGTCCCTGAAGTCCTACTTGGTCACTTATTCCATGTGTCTGTGGCTCTCATTATGAATGTTGATGTCAAGCCTACCCTTTACCCGTTACCATCTGTGTCCCCGTGTTCTTGCTGAGCTCATTGTAAATTAATAACTGGGATCCACTTTGCTAACCCTCTTCATAATTTGAAACACTTCACAATCATGTCGCCCCTTCATGCCTTTCCTTTCCATAGGCCTCAATGAGCCGAGCTGCTCCCCTCTGGATTTCCTTTAGTGTTGCGGTTTCTTTTCTGTAATGTGGATGCTCAAACTGCACACACAGCACTCCTGACGATTCCTCCCAAGCAAGTTACACAACTTAAGCATAACCTCCGTTATAGCTGGCCTCATTAATAAGTAACATTCAGAGCCCAGCATACTAACTGAAGAGGTTCACCTCCTCCAGGCTTTCTCCCTTGGTTGCTATCCATGGTCCTCAGTCAGCGTAGCTGCTCTTCACTCTACTAGTCCTCCTCATAATGTTAAACATGTCAGTCAAGTCACCACTTAATGCCTTTACCTTAATGCTCCCTTCTCTGGTCCTGAATCAGCCTTGCTGCTGGACTTTTCTCTTCTGTCACTGTTGGTAGTTTTGCAAGGTGAAGACCCAAACCTTCACATGGTACTCGGGACGAGGCCACACAGGTGAGCTACGTAAGCTGAACATTACACTACACTATATAAATAAAGTTGACATTGACTATCCATTACAGCTTTGCACCTCCTCCAGTCGTTTCTATATGATTGCTCTCCATGGCGCTGAATCAGCCCAGTGGCTCTGCTCTTCTTGTATGTCGCTCTCTATGGTCCTGAGGCAGCCTGACCTTGCCTTGGCACTGCTACCGTATGTCAAGACTGCACACACAATCCAGATGAGGCTTCAGCAGTGACCTACACAGCATAAACCATTAAGAAGTGACAGCAATGGACACAATGGCTCACCTTCTCCAGTCTTTCTTAGTTGGTTGTTCTCCATGGTGCTGAATTAGTCCAGCTGCTCTCCTTGTAGGGTGCACTCCATGGGACTGAACTCAGCCTGTCTAACCTCTTTGGTCCTGAATCAGCCCAGTCATACCGCTTGTACATGGCTGTCCAGAGAACTGAACCCATCCTAGTTGCTCTCTTCCTCTAGCCCTGCTCTGTCACGGTTTGTAATATGAAGGACAAAACCATACACAGTAATCCAGAGGAGCCCTCACTATACATCTCAAGCAGACCCTAATATGACTTGTACTGAAGCATTAGGGGTGCTATACTATATGCTAACATCCCATTCACTTTCTTCATGGCTTCTGTACACTGTCTGACCGTAGAAAGTGAAGTGGAGTGTGTGTGTGTGTGTGTGTGTGTGCTGCATTGGACCAACACCTCCTACAGGGCAGGTTTCTGCCCCTTGCTTGATGATGTCTGCCAGGCACGCACTGACCAGACTTGCCCATGTAAGTGGGAGTCTGTGTGGGACTGCAGCATGGCACACTTCCCTGTAAAGTGTTGCAGACTGTGCAAACCTTGGTTGCTGTGCATATTGTGACAAACTGATTTGAAAACAGACACAATGAAATAGTAAAGCAAAAACATGAATTGACAAAGTCCATCATCTAAAAGAGTATTTAACACAAACAGAAAAACATGATACAAAAACAGGCTGAAGGTACCCAAAACTCTGTAAATCAAACAGAGTACTCCAGCTGTACTACCCCTATAAGTAATCAACACAAACTTCAGCATTAATGTTCACGGTTCAGCCATCTATTGAAATGGATACTGCAGTGCATGTACAGTAGTAATAAAATGCACTGCATTTGTCAAACCAACGGATGGTGCATCATAAACATTTGGAGTAGTAAAATGCATTGCCAAAAATGTCTGTGGTGTGTCATCTGTTGGAATGTAAAATGCAAAGCATGTCTCTGTTATATGCCGATTAATGTGGGATTCGTACAAGCAGTGTTAAATGTTTGTAATGTGCCATCTGTTGGAATGACAAATGTAATGCAAATATCTGTGCAATATGCCATCTGATATGGGATTTGTAAGAGTTGTGGACATACAGATACACACTTATCCTTTTATTAAAACAAAAACAAATTCTGCCACGGGTCATAAACTAAATAACAAGGTCAACAGCTCAAGACAAGAGCACAGCTACTAAAGGCAGGTCAAAATGCACAAGAATGAAACGCTTGAAACACTAACAGCAACAACAACAAGAGCTCCGATGATGGCTCACGGCTGCCATGGATAGGCTGCACCTCCTTGGGACCCTGAACGGGCACGGCCAGCAGACGGAGGTTTCAGACCACGGCTGTCCTTTGCCTGACCCCCTTATCAAGCTGAGCTTGGCATTTCTTAGTGGTATGACAGCATTTAGCATACACTTTGGTGAATCACACAGCTTTTTTTTTTTTTTTTTGTCGTTTCCTTGATAATAAGACACGAGGAAGTGCTCTCTTGTTGCGTTGCTCTCTTTTCATTTCTTCTAAGCTGCCCATTCTTTATTCCATGCTAAATAAGGAAATTATAATTACAGTGAAATTTGACAACCAGCTGTTCCCTCAGCTTCAACAGTCCCTCCATAATGGTAATAATTCAGACCTCCTGGCAATCTCATTAGGATTTGGAGCACAAATTCCACATCACCTTTACCTCCCAGGTATGAATAAACCGTGTATTTACCAGCTGGGTAAATAATAAGCATAGCCTTTTAGCGCAAACTTCTCAAATCTGGCATGTTCATAATCTGAATATTTCTATAATTCACGCAATTATGCTGCAATCAGCTGCTCAGTGTGCACACAGCTCTGGACTTTCACGTTGAGAAGGCCTCGCCGGCACATGGAGCCTGTGTGGGAGACTCTGAAGGCTTCGGCTTATTCCTGGGCAAAGCCAAATCACCCCACAGGCATTCATTTATATGCTGTTTTAAAGGCAATTTCATGTGTTCACCCCACAGCCAACAGACGTGGCAGGCTTCATATGGTGAGCTTCAATTAACCCTAAACGCGCAGTACTGTAAAGAGGACACCAGGCCAGCACAAGTTCACGTTCTCAAACCGGCTGAAACCAGTCCACGGCCAATGTGTTACGATTAGGAGTCCCAAACACAGCAAGACGGGTGTGAGCCCTCCAAAAATGCAGGGCCTTAACTTAACCAGCCTGTCCAAGAAGCTTCACCCCAAATCCAGCCAGCCTCCAAACTGCAAACTGCAGGCTTCCAACCTGGCAGACTCCAAAAATGAGAAGGTGGCAAAATAATTAGACATGTCCCAAAATATAACAAAACCCCACCAGGAAAAAGGATCAGTGAAAACCTTCAACTTGTATTAACAAGGCAAACAAGGAATCTTTAGATATAAAGGATGTCTTAGAAAAATATACACAGCAATACAAGCAAAATGCTCAAAAGAGGAAACAGGAAAAAGAAAAGGCTAAAAAATGACAATCCAAGGCAAACAAGTCTCAATCCACGAATCCAGAAAACAGACCCCACAAACCAGGGCAAAAAAGTCAAAGATCCGGCAAAAACAAAGAAACAGCAACACTCCCAAAAACTCCTGAACACTGAAATGTCCTCCCGATCTCAGCATTTCTATAACCAGAGGTCTGCTCAAAAGGAGTGAAGTCACTGTGACCCTGGCACAACGAGACGGACAACACACAATGATGAGCATAAAAATAAATACAGACCCTTACATGACACAAAGGCAATGCTGGCACCACTGGGGACAAAGCAGGTACCTACCCTGGACAATGCCCCTGTCCATCACACACAGGTACAACTGGCAGGGAGGAATATAGGAGGACCTGGGAGAGGACCTGCCTGGACAACAACAGGACTGGGAGACCTGAACCCAAGGGGCTGAATTTGTGAGGTTTACAAACAAAGCCACAAGTAAAACACTTTAGGACAGCACAGTAGTGCCACAGTTAGACTAAGGGAGACGTTTATGAAGGCCGTGTGAGGAGGAGGAGGACGAGGAGTAAGGCTGATGAAGGCACAACGATGAGGCAAAGCTGGAAGTGATCAGAATGATGAGGTGAGAATGTTCAAGTGGAGTGTCACAGAGTGACAGGAAGACGACTAAGAGAAAGAATTAATGGGGAGGTGAGAGGAGAAGCCGGGGAGGATTTAACCTGAGGGGCCCTTTCATTAACACGCTGACCCCCCCACCCTCTCTCGATGAAATGACTGAGTATCCACAAGATGAAATGATCACGGGGGCCAATGTACCGATCGGTGTTTAGCACAGAAATCAAAAGTGATAAATACCGCGCTGCATTAAACGACCAGGGGTGCACACGCTGCGCTGTTTAAAGTACGAGCAACACTATGTGAAGAAACTAAGTCACTCAGGGCCTTCTTACTTTAGCCACGGGGGCGGTGGGGACAGGGTCTGGCTGTGTGGAGCGAAATGCACAGGGTGAAGTGGGTGAAGAGGGCCACCAAGATGACATGTCTAATAAATGTATGACGTTAATACAGCAGCCAGAACAGCAGCTTTGAATGCTACCTGTGGTGAAATGACACTGAGCCGCCAAGCAGCAATGGAAGGTAAATGACGTGCAATACAGGACAACATAAAGTGTTAGGTTAGGTTAGGTTAGGTTATCTTGCATCAGTGTCTACCTACTTTAATTGGCTCAAAGTTTACAGATGTCAGAAAAGTAAAAAAAAAAAAGATAAGTTACCACAAACCTAAATGTGCTGTCAGTGAAAGGCTTCGACTCCAAAGAAAAAGACGGACCGACAATGAAACATGGAAACAAAAATCAGAGCGACTCAAGCCAGGGGTTTCTCCAGAATTGAGACATCAGGGCAAAAGCAAACCAATTTATGACCTGTACATGTGGAGCCGGGCAAGAGGAGGGCACCCCATCAAAGGGCAGCTTCCTGATACACAACAAGGTCTACGGTCTGATAGAGGCCCCCTTCGTCTTCATCACACTGGCATATAAAGGGCTCCCTGACCCTACAGTCTCGTCAGCCATGTCTATAGTTACACATCCACTCAATTTCCATTTCAATTTAATTCTGTCTGTTAAGAGAAGAAATGCAGCATGCAGGACATCATGGCAGTCAGAGGCACAGCATCAGGTCAAGGAGCCTGGCATCATCAGCGCTATAGTAAAGGCTATCCTGGTTACCAATCACCATTTTGAAGACCCACATCTGAATCAAAGCAGCAGGAGAACCTTAGCGCCAGCTGGCTCACCAGAGATGGCACTGATAGTAGAGAAGTTTCCACCAACTTCAAGAACTTCTGAAAGAAAAGCCAGATGTCTGCCTGGCGACCAACTCAAAGAACCAACAAATAAACTGGCGCGTCAGTAAAAGTAAAGAGTAGCGATGAGAAATGAGCAGCAAGCTACACAGGCAATAAGCCCCCTGACACGACGCATGTGCCCCACACGCCGTCTTCTCTTCACTCCAAGTGACAAGCGGCAGTAAACGATTGCCTTCAAACCTGGAAAAAGAAATCTGCACTCAGGCAAACCCTTGCATTTCCATCTCCTCTCGCATTTCGAAGCCCACGAGTAGGCTATTAAACCCCTTTTTCCACAGCTTTGGCTTTCCTGCATCTTAAATAATGACATTTAGACTGGAATTTGTCCTCAATACATATGAATAAGAAGATAAACTTCAAAAAGAATGTTCTGGTATGTTTGCATCAAAAGTTGTTAATGAGCCACTCTACCTGCAAGGCAGCCCATGAATGATTGCAGCACCAGCAGTTTCCATAGCAACATCATTTTCGGTTTCTAAGGTCAAAATCGGCTCCCATCCAATCACAAGGAACGGCAATCCTGTTTTCTGCCTTTAATCTGTTAAAAGAGAAAAAATAAAAACTGTCAGAATCAGGGGGACAAACACTCTGCCTATCATAAAATCTTAGCCCAGTCATTTGTGACGCCTGAAAAGGTTAAACATCCTGCATTAAAAGGCGCCCGCTCCGATAATGAATCGAGCCCCCTAGCAAAGAGTCGGCAAAAGGCACAAGTTGCATTTGGCCTGCGTTCTTAATGTAGCAGGAAAACGGAGCAGGAGCTGCAGATTTGACAGTCCGATGAGCACAGCGGCCATGTTGTGGGAAAACTGGCAGGACGCGAGTTAAAAAAAAAAAAAAAAAGGGAAAGGAAGAGAAGAGAAAAATGGAAAGGAAATACACAAGACAAGTAGCAGAAGACACAGGATTAAAATCAACCTCAAGGTTACCAACCTCAGGACGATGAAGTCCTCTCCTGTGTGTCTCCTTAATCATGATATGATACTGGGAAAGGACCCCATACCCCTCCCCTAACCCATATGGACAACATGGAGAGCGTACATTAGCAAATATCTCCGTAATCCCAGTGACCTATGATCTCTATCTGCCAAGCACATACGCTGAGGAGACATCTGAAGGGCTTTCAACAGGTAGGCAATACCACTCCGAGCCAAGAGAGGGTGCTCTCGCTAACCCACTTCTCCTTTCCACCTGCAATGCTGGATGATCTCTGACATCACTCTGAGCAAGAGGCTCCGCCCCTACTGGAAGGTCCCTGTAAAAAACCCCCGGAGACTTCCAAAAGCAGACATTCAGTTTGAACCCACGAATTTGAGAAGGATTAGCACGCATTTCTGTTAATTTCTCCATTTTTATTTTTACTCATTAAATGGGGAAGACCAGGCTGGTGCCAAACCCAAGTACCCGGCTTTTCTTCTTATTATTACTACTACATATAGCACACACACACTAGATATACTGCAGGCTATTATTTATACTAGCCGGACCTGTCCGCTGTCACTCTTCTGTTTAAAGTGTATCAGTCAACGTTGTTCTTTATTTAAATATCGAAAAAGTCCTTTACCATGCGGGAGCTTTGAACAAATCATGGCCTGAAACAATGCTGCCATTATCGTATAAACCACCAGAAGAGAGGAGACCGGTGAAGTTCCTACTCTCAGATCCCAAGAATCAAATGGCAGTGAGGACTAAGCCGTGTAGAGCCCACTGTCCTCTGACCGCCATCTGGATTCTTGGGTTTTAGAGTTCTTTCCTACTAGAAAATGGCTGCATCACTGCATTTTTCTCAAGGTTCCTATGTGCTATTATGAAAGAAAAAAAAAAAAAAAAAAAACTCAACTGTCCCCTTTAAATCACAAACAGAAACGTCACGTAATTGAAAATAAATTTAACCGAGCAGAACTGCAGCCTGCCACGCCCCCAAGGCCATCCCTCTCAACATGCCCATTCAAGGGCGACTGCCGCATGTACTAATAAAATTAAATTCCAACGGATGGCGCCACTTTAAACTAATAAAAGTAATGTGACATAAAAAAAACACAGGAAATGAAAAAAGGCTGACAGAGGAAGTGCAAATCCCAATGGAGTCCACCAATTGCGGGGGTCTCAAAGTGTGTCCTCTTTAGCTGTTAATGAAATTTACTTTTTATTTATGAAATTTATTCCTGCTCTGATTTTTCTACATTAATGAGGGATCACCAGAATGCTTAGAGACTTTGAATAACATTAGCACTCCTTCTGTTACTCTCTTTTATTTCCGATGTTTTTTTTCTATTTAAATCCTACAGTGTCAGTTTGTCTGTTGCCTCATTTGGTGGAGCCTTTCTAACAGAAGAGCTAATATTTGTGATGCACCATCTGTTGGAATGAAAACATGCAATGTATGCATTGGAATTCAGTGCATTATGACATAGCACCCTCCACAGTAGGTGGGCTCACAGGACCACACAGAGTTTTAACACCAGTGTAGCATAACATTTGTCAGTGACCACCGAAATTAACAAGTCAAAATAATAAGACACTGGTGCTCCACAGCATCAGACAGCCAGGTTCAAATCAGTGCCTATGTGGGATTTGACATGAAAGGTCAGGTCACAGAGCACTTCTAAACGGGCATTGTGTGCCAGCAAGTGACTTCTGGGAGCCATGCAGAGGGAGTTCCCACCTTGTGCCCAGTGCTGCTGGGCCTGGAATGGCTTCTTACATTCCTGTTGAGTTTCCACCGTAACCGATTGAGTGTCACGAGGGGCATTACTGGACCAAAGGAGGGAACCAACCAATCACACTAACACAGAACAGGTTTAGAGCTGCCAGTTAACTTATCTTGCATAACTGGCAGAGAGAAAAGAAAGTGGGGGACCCCCAGAACTCCATGAAGGCAGCAGCATGGCAGGGCTCTGGTCCATACCAATCCTCAAAGCTCTTAAGTGATGAGTACGTGTGCCCCTGCAGGGTTGGTCCTTTCCAGCCCTGAACTGGACGGCGTGACCTTCTTTCCATGTCCAACAACAACATTGATTCATGCAGCAGAATAAGATCACCGTGCTCAAGTGCACTGAATTGTGTCTGGTAATTGGATCTTTGTGGACAGAGCAGTTAAAAATGCAACCCGCACCCCAACTTGACGCTGAACGTCCAGGACTGGCACATTATCAGCAAGCGGACGGCAGAGCAGAGCAGAGCAGGCATGAAATTGCTTAAAATGGACACTTCACACTGAGGGCTACCCTGGCTATTAATTTACCTGTCATCTTTTTGAAGACCTGCCATACCATAATAAGGCACTTTAGACAACAATTTGAAAAATCAGGCAATTGGCAGTAAAGAGTGCACGGCGAGGCAAGGTCAGCGAGCGGCTTTGAAAAAAATCACAGCAAAAGGACAAAGGAAGGTGCGCAAAATTAAAAATAGTCCTCCAAGATTAATGGAGCTTAAGAGCCCTTTAAGAAAGTGAAGTTCAGCAGAGAAGGACGACGACACGGAGTCGGCATCTCCGTCTTAGCCACCCCGAGCTGCCCCCAAGCGCCAAGGCTCCTGGTCACCTTTGCGTTTTCCCCTTCATCACACACTGCTCTTCTAGCCTAGGACACAGGGACAGAGGGAGGCGGACTGCTGCCCACAAGGCTGCCAGTTCTGTCCTCACCTCTGACCCACTGTGTACCACTGCACCTGCCTGTGATCCACTGGTCAGCGCAGACAAGACGGACATGTTCTGTAGAGAAAGGCGCTATATAAGATTAAACCTGAGGACCATCCCAAAACAAAAATAGCACTATTGATAGGGAACTTTAATAGACATAAATTTGAAACTGCGGCCAACCCCTCAAGCATCATGGGCATCTCCAGGTCACACCATGTCCATCCCTGATCCTAATAATTTTATTATACACCATCACTCGATTATGAGGTCATTATAGCTCTGTGGGGTCACTAATGTCACATACTGTACATGTATACAAAGTGAACGCCAGTTAAATGAGGAGGAGGAGGAGGAGGAGGAGGAGGAGTAGGGCTGTAAGACAGTCGGCTGGGTGGGGCTGAGATGCTTGAGTGACAGCTGACTGGAGCTACACAGAGGCCTGAGTGGTGCCAGATGTTTCTGTGGTAGTTGGCATGGTAGGGGTAGACAGGTGCATGGGTTTAGTGGGTAGATTAACTATAAATTGATAACTTCATTTTATTTCCTGAGATTTTAATATGCCACATCTCAGTATCGTAGCATTATATTGTCACATGTAGAGAATGGCTGGTGAAATTCCTACTTGCGTGTGCCCATCTCTGATGTCATGATTAGTAATCAGAAGAGCCTAAACACAAAATGTCCGTCTTCCAAACCTGAACAATCTCAAAACACATTTGTCATAAACGCAAATTATCATGAGGAGAAGGGGGGCATCAGTCAGGCAGCTGGCTGGGTGGGGCGAGACATTTGACTGGCAGCTGGCTGGGCCAGGCTTGATGCTCGAGTGGCAGCCCCCTGGGTGGAGCAATGATGTTGAAGGGGCTGATGGATGGCTGGCTGGAGCCAGACAGGTTAGAGGTTTTTGGTGAGGAGATGTCATGAACTTTGAGGTTCCTAAAACACAGAGAGAGTCCCAAAGATAACTCAAAATGCCCACTGGGTTGGGGTTTACTGCCAAACCTTTACTAGGCATGAAAGGGCAAACACAGGATCTTTATAAATCTTATTTACAACAAAAACGGCTCCAGGAGCACAAAAGGAAAAGGGTGTTGCCTGAAAACGACAAGGCAATCAAGTCCCAAAAACACAAATCTAGAAGGCGAAATCAAACCCACAGCATAAGGTCAGCAATCCAAGTAGTAAATTTACAAGAAAGCATTCGATGAACCGCAAGGCGCCGCTGGTATTCTCAGGTGTTAAAGGGCTGAGGGCAGTGACATGACAGGGAGAGGCAGGACAGCCACCAACAAGGCACATGGACACAGCAGAAAACACACCGACACTAAATAGTGCAGAGAAATATGGAAAAATAAAACACATAACAGTTCAGAACCAACAATAAAATACATAAAGCCCTTATTAGCCCTAAGCCGACGACTTGACGTAACTCTGTAAGGTCAACACAGGTCAGCACCAAAGATTTCTAGGGTTTTGCTGTCCCATGAAAATTTAACTTGTATGTGCTGACCAACATGCAGCCCATTGCGAGCCATCGATGTCGGCGTTGGACACGGGCTGGAGTGCCAAGGACGATGATGGAGAGAAGAATATTCTTAGTATTAAATATATGGTTGACACCCTTGTGACGGCGGGTCATTCAAGTGGCATCCAGCTCCTCAGCCCCTACACGACCCACCTGCCCTCACAGGTTAGCAGTTTGTCCAAACCGCTGCACGCCCACACACACACACGCCTCATCCTCCCCGTGCACAGCCCGCGCCGTAGCTGCTAAGCCCCTCCACACCTCACTCACTCACTCACAAGCTGGGCTCCTATCTGCCATGACTAATCAGTCGGACTCGAGTGTAACGGCTTCATGTTTGCTTCACTTTGTTCTGTTGATTTTCTTCACAGGAGAAAGGTCTGATAGGCCTGATTAACTAAACATTTCCTCGAGGATCACAAACAAAAGGAACTCCCTTGTGTTACAATTTGAACAAAGTGTTGAAATTATGAGCACGGCCCTTTGCCTTTTCCTGCGAGTTGTCTTCACGTTGCGGTGCAGGAGGTGAAGCGTACCGGCCCACGTGTGAGGAGCCTGCCCACAACAAAATGAGCAAAAACAAGAACTTAATGAAGGAAGGCAACAACCAAACTAAACAGTAAATGCAGAGATGATTAACACGGAGGCAGTAGGCACGGGCACAGGGCTGGTCAGCTGACCAAAGGGTGCCAATCTTCTAACTAATTAAGGCTTGTGCCATGCTGCCATCCATCCCTTGCTTCTAACCCTTGGGTTCTTCAGTAGGAGTTAAAGGTCTCATGTTTGGTGTTCAGATTGGCGCCTGGGCACAATACATAAGGAAACGTGCTTGCTGTTAACTCGATTATCATAATAATATTAATCTGATCCTATGACATTCTCAAAAATCCCTATAGCAGTGGGTGCCACTCCGTCACAAGGCCCACTCATGCACACGCCCTCACATTTTGGGGCTGCCTACAACACGAATGGCAGGTCGGACATGGGAAGGACACGTAGGCTCCACACAGACAATGACCAGGTGTGCAATTCAAACCCAGCATGCTTTAAAGCCATTACTATTGGTATACCTGCGTCAACAGAACAGTGCCCCTTGGGTGGCTGTGAAGCTCCGGTCAGACAGAGAGGGTGCACTGAGCATACGCTGTCATCAAAGGAGCCCCCTCAAGATGTGTCCAAAAGAGGGGCACGTTGGCCATAGTGTTGGTGGATGCTCAGTACTATCACCTAAGCAAGTCACACATTGGCACAATCAGATAGCTGCTGACCTGCTCTGCTCGATGCCTCCGGAGCGTAGCCTGCAAGTACCTGGCCACTGGTGTAAATTGCCAGCCTGCAGATGTCATTGAGACTGCGAACATCACTGCCATGTTGGGCAAAGCTACAAACACTAATCACCCGATCAGAGCACGTCTACCACACAACACACTTAGAGGAGGATAGGATGACCACTCATTGGTGTAGCTGAAGCAAATCCAAAGACGTTGAAACATGTGGGTACACAACGGCTCGTTGTAGTCAGAGCTCCCGGAAGATGGGCAACCAAAAATACCTGATGAGCTGCCATCTCAAGAGCAGGACATCCCACGTACCACAAGACAGCAGTGATCATTACTAGTCGTCGTGAGGGAAGATTCAGAACATTCATTAAAGGTGAAGGGCAGCAAACGGCCATTCAGGAGAAGAACAGAGGAGCACTGTGACCAGAGCTCGGCGTGGCACTCGTTCATCTTCTCTGTCAGTTCTCTCCTGTCCTCCCCTCGCCCTGCTTGTTTTCCGTCACTTGCCTGTGGGTAATGTCGCCCCTGGGCATTTCCTGCCCCTTCACAGTTTCAGAATTCCCAGGCAAATCCCCAAACTCTGACGTTGCTTACAAGGAGAAATCTGTCTCTTCACTCCATGCCACCATAGCGACACGTGCCCAGCTGCCAGAGCGGCCAGCCAGCTTCACAATGCCTGCACGCTGTGATTCTGCTTATCCAAGGCTAAACGAATTCACTCCATGGTTCCGGTTTGCACATTTAATCCCCACCAGACTACGGTGAAGCTCAAATTCTCTTAAACCGCCTGTGTAGGTCTGAAACAGTCAGGCACAGACAGCCTGGCATTCTGCTATAATGAAAGAACCCCCTTCATCAGAGGGCTTAAACGTACCAAAAATGAACGACGGTGGCGGGGAGCGGCAAGTGTCCACTATGGCACTGCTTTCATACCACCATCACCCCAAAGCCCACTTTGATTATCACCTGACACGGCAGGGATTGCCTTCGTCTCTGTCTGCCGGAGACGTTCACAAGTATCAGGATGGCGCTGGATTTTAATTAAAGGATCTCTCTGCACGACAAATGCGTTAAAGGCCTGTAGTCAGTCAGACATCTCAGTTTAACTGAAGGCCACAAATTACACTTTACGGTACACACCCAATGCAGGCAGAACAGATCAACGGTGCCCTCGCGCCACCTTTACTTTACAAATAAGACAGATGGGCTCCTCGGTGCTTGTCGCAAACCTCTCGTAAAACTGCCTTCTTCGCCCGTCTTTATTAACTTTGTCTCGGATGCTGCAATGGCTGAAATCAGCACGGAGTGAAGAAGGACATCAGTGCACAAGGTGAGAATAAGGAGCTGAAGTGAAGCAGGCTGCCATTACAGTCCCGCGGGCACCTTGCCTTGGCATGAGTCACTGGTGATCACAGTTGGGTGGCGCCAGTTGTCAGACCACAAGAGGAGTTGGTCAGAGATGGACAGCGAGCACATTTAACACAAGCATCAATGCAATGGTGTTTTCTATCCACGTGCAACAATCAAGGGAACGGAAAAGACGAAGGCAGCACTGAGGCAGGGACGCTGCGTGAGGCGCTCTGTTGATTTGTCAAACTGCTCTACCAAAACACAAATCGAAAGCTGGCACTGTCGGTCTGCAGTACAACCTCTCAAAAATACGATTCATTGCAAGTAACAGCAACTTGAACAGTCAATTTTATAAAACTGGAAAATGTATGTAAATAAGTCGTATGATTTTATTTTAATGAATTTATCTAACAAGTTTGAACCCATTCTAGTGGCACACACTGACAGACTCACTTGCTTTATCAGGAAATGCTGTCAAGTAAATTTAAACAAAAGGCAGAATTACAAGAGAGTGCTGGGCGGCGTATCTCGATAACTGAGACTTGATGCCAAAAATAATCCTAACCCTAACTGTGCCAGGCAGCATATCTCGATAAAAAGGGACAACCCCTTATCACCGATTGGCTGACATCCTTATCCTTACAGCGTTCGAGATACGATTGGTTACGTACCTTTCGGTTTTCAGATTAAAGCACAGGCAGGTGAATTGCACTCAGTGAACCCACCACCTCAGGGTCTAAAGTCCCAGGTCCAAACCACTATGCCACACAAAAAGAGCAAATGGGTGAGGCCTTCAAGATCACCAAACAAAACAAATGTCACCCTGAGGCGAGCCTGGTCTCCAGAAAGGCCTCAGAAGGGAGGTAAGGGCTTTACATTTAAAACAGCAGCAAATGTGTCCCAAAAACCGTAAAACGTGTCTGTCTAGAGCAAGGAGCCTGAAAAGACAACTCCAAGAAATCTTACTAAAAAAAGGATACTTATTAACAACGAAAAGAGCACGATACACAAATAAGCAGTCCAGCTATACAGACTCTCCAAACGTCCAAATCCAAAGAGCATCCGTAACCCAGAGCCGCAAGACACTGAACATCACAAGGAGCTCCACGCCTGCAATTCCACCAACCACCAGGGTGCCTCACACATTTCAGGTCCCAGCAGCCTTTATAGGCACAAACAACAAAGACCACACAGAAACGAAATAAAACTGACACAAAATATCTAATGAGACAAATAATAAAAAAATACCTGAGAGTGCTGAACGATAATGAAATGAGCACAAAGAAGAAGACAGAAGGCAGGGGGAGGAGCCACAGCTTGACCATAGTGCCCCTTAGTCTTCATCACCATTGTACGTGTGCTCGCACTACACTTTCATTTACAGTAAATTCAAAAGAACAAATGCAATTTCAAATATTCTTCTAAATGCGCCAATCTACTGTTGGTGGTGAAAATGAAAAGCAGCAGCCATGGTGGCACCCCAGACGTGAACCCGAGAGCCCCTACAGTTACTGAGATGTTTGTCTGGTAAGCAGGCAACACTGCAGCCCACTGATTCCCATTCAAAGGAAGTCAGTGTGCGTTTGGCAGCGTGAACAGTCAATGAACAGACTCGACAGACATTTGATCAAAAGACGCAACTTACATGAGAACGGCGAGTAACGCGAGACGGGCAAAACTCCAAGGAACAGCAGGATTTGAGGTCTTCACCTTAAAGGCCAAAGTTTGCACACTATGGGGTCGAGACCCATTCTGGGTCACATAAAGTCCTGACTCAGCACTGTATTCAACGGGAATGTGAAATGTCTTGTGAGGGGTCACTGTGGGCATCCTAGGCGATCAACATTGTCCTGCAGCGATTCTCAGGATGAGTCTCCTCAAGGGATCTCCACCATCACACCCAGATGACCGTCGGTGGCGACTCTGGGTCTGGAGGACACTAAGCAGGGCAGGACAGGACTGGGCCGAAACATTTAAGAAACACTGGTCATGATCCAGCATGGTGAAGCTTATGGAAGAATATATCAGTAAAACAAACAAATAAATCCCTATGTAAATAAATACTCGTATGTGAAATAATTAATAAATTAATAAAAAAGCAAAGGATACCACACCACTGAGCGGGGCTGTGGGAGCCGATCCCAGGCAGCACTGGGCACAAGGCGTGCACAACCTCCAGGGTGGGGGCCAGTCAATCGCAGGGTGAACACGAACACACACACACACACACACACACACACACACACACACACAGTCCACCTAACCTGCATCTCCCTGGACTGTGAACAAGACGACAATGTGCTTATATTGCGTATTTCAAGACACTTCAAGTGCCTAACGTAGCGTAGCGGGGCGTCACTTCAACCATGTGTAGCATCCACCTGCTTTGGTGGGGTGTAAGGAAGCCCACAGGGACGTGAACCCTTCTTACTGTGAGGCACTGCCACTGTGCCACCTCAAAACACAATGATGCGAGTAAAAATAACTCAATGTGTCAGGACAGATCTTTTTGTATTTATTGAATTCCTTCTTCATTTACTTAGTTCAGCGACACCACAGGCAACATGAAAACTGTCACTTTCACCTGTCCAAGCTGAGAGGGCGGGGTCCAGCGAGTATTGTGCTCTGATTGGTGGCTCATCCTTACACTGGGCGTATGCACTTTGCTTGACGCGCGCATCCGTCCTTGTCAGATACGAGTGCCCAGACATCCCGTGTGACGCGGCGACTTTATAATTCAAGGCGCTCCAAATCCATCATGAGGAGTCCACATGTGAAGTGTCCGCTGTGAACGCGAAATCCTAAAGGAGGTCCAGTGCCTCCATCCATTTATAAGCCCACCTAACACATGCTACATTCATCACTACCTGAGCCCACCCCAGCAGCCTCAAATGCAGAGCAGGAGCCCACCCTGGCCGCCTCTAATCTTTGGACTTGATCTAAGAGCCTCCGCTAATCTCCGTCTCCTCAGTAGGGGAGGCTAAGCTCCTTATACCCTGAGCTGTAGGTAAAAACTTGCTGGCCTCACAAATAAACGGCAAAGCAAATGTGCTAAGAAGGCAGTAAGACATCTGTGTGAGGCAGGGGGTGCTTAATCTGTGATGTCTGCACCTCAAGGGATAAAGGTATTAGGCGACATCCAAACTCAGCAGTACGCCCACCGCTCATCCTCAGTGCTCGGCAAAACAAAATGGCCATTTCAGATAGGGGGCACTGGCTGCTTTTAATAAGACCCTAATCGGTGGGAAGAGGCGAGGCAAACAACTGTTTATGACGCAGCAGGCACTTCGGGCAATTACAGTTAGAAATGAGGCCCGCGCTCACCGTGCATGCACCTCAACTTTTTATATTGTGGCAAATGTGACTGGACTGTGAAGACCTGAGAAGAACCTGGAACCTGAACTTCTCATGTCGAGCCCCTCTTAAATGAGGTCTTGGGACACAAATGACCTTGGAGAACAACTGGAAGGGGCAAGAAGTAGAGTTAGGGTCGGACCACAAGGATTGGCAAGCATCTCTGGACTACCTGCTCATACAGCTGGTGAAGCATCTCCTGCTCTTCATCCCCTCAATAAGTTAAGTGGCCTGTAAGTGCGAGTGGCGCTGTGGGCAGACATGAACTTCAATTCAGAGTCAACGTGCACCGGTGGCCCTGGCCATGTGCTCAGTAAGTTTTGCACTCATAGGACTTGTTCATCTTCCACTCATGCTTATTATTATTATTATTATTATTAGGATATATTGCTCACTTTTCTATTTTATGATCTTGCATTGTTATGCTCTGAGAACACATTTTTTGGGCTCTGCCAGGCCCAGGAGGAGTGCTGATAAGGCCCTGCCCATCAAGACTGTAATGGTGGATGAGAAAGCAGCCAACTTCAAATGCCTAGGAATGGTTAGGGTACCACCTTGGTATCCTCATTAATTTCAACATAAAAGACAGGCGGCAAATGGCTCAAAAAAAAAAAAAAAAAACCAAAACAAGGCCCGTTTCCTTCACGAGTGTCACGTGGGTATCTGACGCCACAGCCTGCCTTTATAGGGCAGAGACCAGAAGGAGAAGCTAATGTTAGCATCAGCGCCCCTCTCGCCCCAGGATGGAACTGCTTGCTTCACTAGAGCCAGGAAAGTGGTCCCCAGGCACACACGTGTGTCAACATGCATCTCTTTATTGTACCAAAACAAGATGATCGGGGTGACAATGCGATTTGATAAACAAAGTGGCAGCTCACCAAAGTGTGTGTGGCACACACGGCACATGATGTGCATATCGACACATTGTCAGCCTCAGCCACACAAGGTTCACAACACGCCTGCCCAACAGACTGGCATCTCGACCCACAGGACTGCCTCTCTGCCTTTAAACGGCATCACCTTGTACTGCCCATGCTGTTGACAACGACAGCTTTATACCAGTGTGGCAAATTCAACAGGGCATTTCAATCTTACCTAATGAAAATGGGGGCACTTGGAAGTAATTCTGACAAAGAAGTTGGCCAAATGGACTTGAAATTAGTAAAGCAGCTAAGCTGACACGGGCGAGGACGGCCATTAAGTAACATTCAGCACAAAGCGGCCGGTCACACAGCACACATAGCACCTCACTCTCCCGTCAACAGCGCCTCAAGCACAGCAGACCGTGAGCGGCCATAGTGCTGCCTGCTGGAATTCGTCCATCTTCACTTTTGTTGCAGTTAAACTCCCCCGTCCACCCTTAGAAGGTGCCTGCTATTGAAAGATCGATGACTCACGCAGGCTTAAATAGCAAAGCACCTGAATGGACCCACCGTGGCACCTCTGACAAGTGCAAGGAGACGAAAGCAAACTCCTGCTTTGGAGGCCTTTGGAACAGAATGCTGACTGCACGGTTTTGTTGACCACTTTAAAAATCTGGAAAGCAAAAGAATGCAATAAAACACAAACAAACAGTAGAAATACAAAGGAGGGCTACAAATATCTACCTATGTATGTATCTAGCTATCACACAGTGTCTTTCACATACACTCATATCTATCAATCTATGCTTATGCCATCAAGGGGGGGGGGGGGGGGGAGAGCTCATCCTGGCAGTGCCCATCATAAAGCAGGGTGAACCAGCTCATCAGAGGGCACACTTTCATACAGACAGACAAGAGAGTATGTGGGAGGACATGCAAACCCTATTGGGCGGGGACTCGAACCCGGGGTCACAGGAATATTAGCAGTGCTGAACGAACTCTTCAAGTGTTAACACAACCCTTATCAGTGTAGGTTTGAAAAAGGGCACAGGGTAATAACTTCAACTACCCAGGGCCACCTGGCAACATCCTGGCAGCAGCTGGCATAGGCAGGAATCAAACAAAACTGGAAAGCAACGAATGACGAGAACTATAACTAACAATCACAAATTATAATGAACTGATGATTCTCCTAAGGACTACCTCAACTATCGAATATATTATTGCGCCTTTCTTTCACCGCTACCTATCTGTCTGCTCGAGTCAGCACAGGCATGCAGGACTTGATTGTGGCCGTGTTACCCGGGAAATCTTGGTTACCAAGTCAAGTGAAGGGGAGCAGAGCGCCAAGAGGCTCTCGTTAAATCTCTCGAGGCCATCCTTCATCATCCCTCCGTCGTTCACACTTGTTAACGGCTCTTCTCTGAAAGAGACGCTTCGGCATTCAACAGGAAGATTTCCGTCTTGGCCGACTCAAGAGGACGATTCTGTATTCATGGACTTGGATGAGTGGGCACCTCTTAGCTCAAGAGGAACAATTTAGGCGTCTTTGAAAGTCGCCGACGTGAAACAAACAGCAATGCTGGCTTTGTAGTAGCAGGCTGTTGAAAAATGGCCACTTGAACCATGGGCCTACAGAGAGTTTGTTCTTCACTGTCAATGGCACCCTCTTCAACTTTTTATTTTCTCCAAAGCACAGCAAAGTGGTGTACTGGTTAACCCTGATGATGATGATCCATATTATTTAATTAGTGCCTGAAGCCGCACAGCACGAAGGACCAGGGTTCAGTTCCTGGCTCATTCACGATCTCTGTGTGCAGTCTGCGTGTTCTCCCTGGGTCTTCTTTAACCTTCCCAAAGATGTGCAGGTTGTGTTGATTGGGGGCCCTAAATGGCTCAGGTGGGCAAGTGCCAGCTGACTGGCTGGCATTCTGTGCAGGGCTGATTTTCCTCGTGTACCCCGGTAGGCAACAGCTCCTCAAAGTTTCAAAAAAACAAGCCAAGCATGTTAAATAAATTCAGGAGTTGGTTTGCCTTAAGGCTGGAAGTCCAAGTTACTCCGGCCTCCCACACTCTGGCACTGGACTGGTGTCAAACTTCACTAAGCTCCTCTTGAAGGGTGCAGCAGTCAACATGTGACATCGGTGGTGCTTCAAGACAATTCCTTTGCCCACCTGCATGTTAATTTAAACTTGTGGCCCTAAACTGGCCTGTGTGTGACGTGTGGCAGACTCTGGCTCCTCATCCAGCTTCACTTCTTTTGCTAACAGACCACAAGAAAGTGAGGACAGAAGACCATCATGTTACAAAATGTGCACATAACATAAAGACAGTGTGAGCACAAGGAGATGTTTAACCAAGAGCGAGGTGTGCTCAGGCAGAGCAAGGGGGCAAAAGAGTAAAGTCAGAAATAACAGTCAGAAATAACAGAAAACCAAAAGAGAAGTTGAAAGCAGAAGCGCAGACATGGCACTGCTACCTCCTTGAATTCAGAAAAGCTACACAAAAGCTGTGCCCACCGAGAAGTAATGTGCATTTATATAAAATCAATTCTCACTTCCTGCAAAGTCAGGCGGATATGGAAAACATGGCTACTGAAGCATTGGTCCTCTGGGAAACTGGGGTTAGCTCAAGTTGGGAGGCCCTCTGCTCTCGCCCCTCGAGACTCAGTGTTGATCCACCTACGGAAACCTTATTATGACTGTTACTTCCTCCATAATCAAGTCCAATTGTCTTCTAGGCGCTCCAGCAGAGGTCATTGGCCACCATAGCCGTGCCTGTTCTGAGGACCTCATTAAACCATCCAATCGGCAGCAGTGATTGGCAGCTTGAGGTTAGTGCGAGTTGTGAGCAGCACTTCCTGGGAGTACCTCATTTGTGGGCTACAATGGAGTGCCCTGGTCCCCATCACAAACGGCTTACCCACACCTCACAGCGCTGAGTGGACACACGCTGATCCATTCAGTGTAGTGGGCATGCGCATGCAGCCACGGGCATCACAGACCTGTTATCGCTCCAAGTCACCTGTCGCTCACAAACAATAAGCCCCTTGGGATTTTGTTTTTTGCTGTGCATGGTCCCTGATGCCCATCCCTGCTCCTTACCCACAGATAGGTACAATTAGACTACAGGGGGTGTGAAATGCGTGACACTTTTATAATAGCAAATCCACAGGTACGGAATGTGTGGAGAGCACGGCCCTACTGTATCATCACTTGAGGGACTTCATCAGCGTGGCGATCCTGGTCAAACAGAGGAAATGAGATGCAAAGTAAAATAAATTTTACGCTCAAATAAAAAATGAACCACAGAAACGTAATCGTCATGCACAACAAAACATCAAATGCACAAAAATACATAAATAACAAGGTGCCAATACAGCAAAGAGAGCCGATCCTTGTCTTGGGGTTTTGATTGGTTGGTCAGTTTTCAGTTATTTAAATCAGTGCTGTTTCCTTCGTCCGGGGTCTCCAAACAAAAAAACGTTTTAGGGATCCCCCCTAGTTTTAGCCTTCTAGATCTACACTTCACTGTGTACCACAGTTGGCACAGGAAATACCACCCTTATGATAGAGCAAACCAGAAAGTGTCTGTGGCAAAATTGATGAGAAAGATGGTCATGCCACATCAACCAACCCTAATGGGGTACGAGGGCTCACAAAACATCCTAAACTGTACAGTAATAGAGGCATGTGGAGTGTCATTTGATGCTATTTTGAGATTTGGTTCTTTACCGGTGGTCCTCACCCTCTAAGAGAGAAACTGCCAGAAGCTTCAAAATGACAAATTTCAAACATAAGCTTGTGGGGTATCGTTTTATACCACTTCAAGGTCAGCGATTTTATGATTTTACTAACCCTCTATGAACTTCTACCAGATAGGGACAAATTTCTACTACAATCGAGAATATTTAGACTTTAAACATATAAACTGAAGGCCGTGTTTTAATATTTCAAACAGCTGACACAACTCTTCTGATTTCTTGAGCACTTCTACCTTATAAAGTAAATCATGGCAGTTCTTACAAACACCCCGAGTTAGGGCAGCTTACACTAACTGTCACCTTTTACTGATGGTTACATCTTTGGGCTGCGTTGGCTGCCAAGCGTCTCTCTTAGGGACTCTTTCTCATCCGAGGTGATGGATTCCAAACACCCTTGAGCTTTTCTGTACAAAATATTTTCTTTAAACGCTCCACTTTTTGATTTTTGTTAACTTTTTACTTTCTGGTTTGGACCTTACTTGACTTGTGTCCTCTTCACAGCACATTTCAATTTTATTGTATTTTTCCCATCATAACACCACCTGTCTGCATGAAGCTAGAGAGCTGAAGCCTCCATTTTGGGTCTGCAGACATTTTGCTTGGAGGGCCACAGTGGACTTCTTTTTGCTTTTGCTCAGGTGAGCTGCACTTGAACTCACAGATGTTTCACTCTGAGGAGAGCCCTGAGATGACACTTCCATGTATTTATCCACACAAGCACCTCTTCTTTCACTTTAACGCAGTATATGACTTATGTTGTTCTAGGTGGGTGTCCCGAGTGATCAGATATTTATTCATTTATTTCTCAGTTTAAGAATTTTTCCCTTGGCTGGCTTATTTTTTGTTTGTTACTTCACTTTCACTTTGTGGTCATATCAGGAATATTAATAGTTGTTTGTTGTTTATTATTTCTATTGTGACGCCATGGGGTTGCTGGGGTCTCAGACCAGAGGCCGGACCACCACGACATCACCACTTGTGATGGTATTTGCACTCTCTCTTCAGTAAGTAAGATCATCTGTCTTTTGATAGATTTCTCCATCTTTATACACCTCTTTGGTTTTCAATCTTGCATGTTTGTGGATTCTGCCTTTCGGTCTGCGTATTGGGCTTAGACGCTTCTCTCGGTTACGGCCCATTGCTTTGTTGCCCTCTTGTTGGTTTCCTGATCCTTGCCTCCTTTCTGTCCCTGTCTACACTACAAGCGGTACACCAGGAACTGCACAGCGCCCAGGTAAGCAGGAGGAGGAGGAGGAGGGGGGCCAGGAGAAGAGACATAGTCAGAAACAAGTAGCAGGGTCACAACCACGAGAGCAAACATTTGTGTTGTTAAAACAAAAGCAAGAACCATAAATCCAAGTCGAGAGATCAAAGCCTCGAGTTACAAACCAAAGACACCAAGTAAACCAAAGTACTCCGCAAACGCTGCTTTGTTATCCGTGACCTCAGATGATGAAACATGACCACTGAGGACAGGCTTACTAGTAGTTTATGGAGGTCTGTTGACACAGTGTGGTGATGATGATGATGATGATGATGGAGACCTGTGCAAAGGGCACACAATCCTCAGCCACAACACTTTGCTCCTGAAGGATGACCCAACAGGCCTGGAACAATTCAAGACAGCCTGGGTCTCAGGAGAGCTGCAGCACTCATGACAGGACCCCCAGTGCAGTGGGGTCTTCCCATTTGCAAGACCAGGACGTCATGGGATTTAAATGCCACCAGAATACGGTCCCATCTCCCGTAGGCTGGCTAAACCGTGGTCTGCTTAGCATGGAGGTGGGAGTCCAGATTTTGCTACCCCGAGACTTGAAGTGGTGTTCTGTCAAAAGCAGACCAGGCAACGCATCTAAGTAACACGTGGTAAGAAATGGGAGGCGATCACAGCAACCAAAAAACACACATTCACTTTACAAGGGGGTCAACCAGGAACCAGTTCTAACTGGCTGGCTATGACTCATCTTTACAAACAAAAACGCGACGACTGTCTCTATGCTGAAATAAACAAACCCAATTACAAACACTCCAAAAGTAAGTCCCTGAACGCAGCCAAATGTTACGCCCTGCGGCCACCTTTGGCCGTCCATCTGCTAACTTACGGCGACCGAGTGACAGAGGAGGTGACACGGCCACACTCGCTCACAGAGTGCTATGAAGAGTTAAACAGCATTCCGTTATGCACGAGTATACCAAATGCGTTCCAACTGTCCTCAGGTCTGTCTGGAAGCAACAACTCGCTTTAACATTGAACATCGCGCTAGCAGTTGTTGTTACGAGTCACACTCTGCGAGGGTGAACAGCATGCGGCGCTTTAGGCGGCGGGCATGCTGCTCAATGCGAAAACGCCTCAGACAAACTTAACATGCAGCTGGGTGGGCTCATTCGGTTTGGCTGACAGCCACAATGTCCCACTGCTAGCTGCCTAATAAAAGTTGTCAGGGTCTCCGTTCCAGCTACGTAAGGCTGTCGTTTGATGGAGGCCAACTAGGTGAGGCAAGAAGGGCGGCTGCCTAATTTCATTCTTGAGTGCACTTGCTGTTATTCTCCACAAGGGATGTGAATAAAAACCACTGAAACGTTTAGGCGATTTGATGCTAAAAAACATTTAAGAAAAAACAAAAAAAGCAGAAGACAGCACAGCACTCTGGGTAATATTCTATCGTGGTCAGCTCATGTATTACACACAGTTCACGTACGTACAAGTCCACACACAAAGATACAAACACGTAATTCCCGCTTCCTTCTGCTAGTGTGATGTCTGCTGTACGTCTAAATGTGTTCACTGACCAGTCAAACGTTTTATGAAATCCAAACCAGAAGGTGAACTTCATCAGGGATACTTGACTGGCATATCACGACTGGGGGGCAGCTACAGGGCTACGAGAATGGTAAATCAGCCCCAGAACAGAAGAGGACACCGTCTCATCCTTCACCTCCAGGACCTATCCATCCCAAGAACGTTTACATTTATTTATTGGCTGACACCTTTACCCAAGGTGACTTGAAACATCTCAGATACAATTGGTTCATTTGTTGTGTTCTTCCAGTTGAAGCACAGACAGAACAGACTCACTCACAGTCACATGGTGTCAGTGGCAGAATTGGAGTTCAAAACAAAGGCTCAACTACGGCACCACACTGCCTGACTTGACGTCACCTCGCTGGAGGTCCTGCCTCCTCCTCCTCCTCCTCCCCAGACGTGATATAAAAAGCCTCATCACCGGAACTCAACTCGGCGTGAACCTCTTCTCAGATGTGATGACCTATATGGTCCAGTGTGCTTGTGTAACAACTTTACTTCTTTATGTCATTATGTCACGTGCCACAAACCCTTCATTCTGTGTTCTTTGTACTTCTTTACAGCCCCAGCGGTGTCACTTGTAGTTCAGCTGCTTTTTCTGCTCACATGCACATCGCCACGCAATGTGTTGTTCACCTTTTTAGTTTTTGTAAAAGTAAAATTCTGTGAGAGTGCATTTACACTTGTACTGTCGTGTCTCTCTCTTTATTGCAGCCGAGTTAGTGATGAGATCTCAGCTTTCCAACTGTGGGTGCCTTTCATGCTTTTCATAGATGTGTGGCCTGTAGGGTTAAGACTGTCACGTGTACATGTCACCACTCTCTGGAGCGAGGACCAGTGTGCAGAGATACTGGATCTTCGGTCTTTGTTACCTAAAATAGCAACCCTACCCTGAAATGACGGCTTTTAACTAACAATTGGGCCAGTTAAGTTTTGCATGCCAATTGGCACACGCAGGATAACAATGACCTGGTAAATCTCCTGAGCTGCTGTCATCATCACCAATATGGAGGACTTCTGGGTGGCAGAGCCTTGGCAGCCTTTATAAACTCACCAGGATGTGAACACAGGAGGCACACCGGAGTGAAAGCCCCTGACCCCCTCAGCGTCCACCACCTGGCCATCCAGTAATGTCCGCATTATTATATTATGCCTTGCAGCAGTGTGCTCAAGATGAATTGGTTTTCAAATGTTAGCTGGAGGGTGATAAATCTTGACAGCGCCTCAGCCGAACTGTAGAGACAAGCCAGCAGGCTGATCTCAAATCACAATAAGGAGGATGAAGAACATCAAGAATTTCACTCAGGAAGACGCCACAAAAACGACAAGATGTGGGAATTTAGCCCCACTCGGAACGTCTGCAGCGCTAGTGTGACAAGAGAAACGGGGCAGCAGGACTTCTTTGTTCAGTTGGACCCCTCTTCAAGACCAAAAGACGATTCTCATACATTGTCCTTCATTAATTATGTCAGTGAGTTAAGAGAGTGGATGGATGCCATTGAGTTGACTTTGATTACAGAAACGTTACTTACTGGAGGCGACAGTGCAGACTTTTTAACTCCGAGTGTGGATGAGTTGCCACACAACTGTAGCTGGCTGCACCTCGAGTGACTTCAGCAGATCTCTTCAACGTGAGGATGTCAGATTACATGACTAGGGGATAACAGGGACATTAAATCACACACCTCCATGATGGCTTTTCAGCACAGTTTCCCATTTCCAAAGTATCACAAGCTCGGCCAACTGATGCGCTGCCTGACTGTGAAGGTGCCGGCTCATCCTCAGCCTTTTGGTGCCACAAACATGAGACCCCAGACAGACGAGCCTTTTTTCTGTTTGAACCATTCCCTCTGCTGCCCTGCATGCACTGGACCTCTGGGTGGGCACTCACTGGCTGTCACCTCCAGCACATGGAAGAGCCCAGCTGTGTGACATAAATCAAACCAAACCTGTCTGACCGAGTGGCTGGGGATGTCAAACCACACGGGAGTCCACCACGACTGCACCCAAGTACAAGGATAATGTCAAAGAGGACTACAACTGACAAATCACTGGAAAAGTCATGTAGTGCGAGGGGAACTTTTAAAGTACACTTTACAGCAACTCAGAAATGTTGGGCAATCAAGATGAGTTTCAAAATACAAAGGATACTGATAACGTAACTCATTCATTTATTTATTTCAAGTAGCATTAACTGCTGCAATGCATCATTCACTGTTCTTGGTGCGCTCCGAGTTCATTTGGAATGCTCCGGCAAGAATCCTTACAAGGACTAGAGACATGACGCCCGTCCTGGAGTTGTTACGCTGGCTGGCAGTGAAGGTTAGTGCCGATTTTAAAACCCTCCTTCTTATAAATAAAGCCTGAAACGGTCGAGGCCCAGCTAACTGACAAACCAGAGTGTGCATTAAGATCTCACGATGCTGACCTAGTAAATATTAATACAACAAGAGAAGGAGGTCAAGCTTCAAGCTGTAAAGAGACCTGCCTGCCAGTCTCCAGCTGAGGACTCGGCACACCCCGACTTGAGCTGCTAACTAGACGTGCATTTGTTAGTCGTTTGTGTAAAGGCATTACGATAATTGTGAACTGTTACTGCCACCCCTCTGTTCTGATCGTCTTCTCACTATCCTGATGTGCCACATGGCTTTCATGGCCATGGCAATGACATCTGTGATACTGTGAGCCTTGGATTAAAGGATGAAAGGATTCACATGTCTTATTAGATGGCCCAGCATAAACTAATACAGTAGATGAGCGTCTCTCAACCTTGTTGATATCGTGACCCACTTTTTACCACCCCAGTGTTCCTCACCTCAATCATGTCGCGGCTCAGTCTCCATTTGCTTAACCAAGGAAGGTTCAACAACTTCAGTCTTTCCTCCTCAGTCGCTCTCCAAGGACCTGATTCAGCCATGTTGCTCTTCTATGAACTTTCTCTAGCGGTGTGGCAGAGGACTACAGACAAGGCCGACCAGCTGCATTACACAGGTTAAGTCTGACCTCCATTACAGTGGTCAGCTTAGCTGTCAACGAATCCCCTTCATCGTTTTCAGTCCTGTCATCTCTTAATCTCTGTTTGCTTAAACTGAAAAGGTTCAACTCCAGGTGTCCAGCTAATTAGGTGTGTGACTGGGCCACGTGATTGGCCGATTGGCCCCGGTCCTTTGTCCGGTGACACTCTTAGTCTCTGCCCGGAATTGTGTTAACAACATTTGAGATTGAGGAACAGATGAAGCTCAGCCATTGATCTCTTTATATAAAGAAATCAAGATGGCAAATCACAATGGGAACGCTGCCGGTGTGTGGATCCTTTGACTTTGTGAAATGTCAAAGTGCTTAGCAATCCATAAGCCGCATCATTAGTCAGAGCACATAATCTCGAATATTCCGATAAATCCACAGATTTCGAGCTAACCATTCCAGATAATAAGAAGGCTAATGCCCTTTCAGCATATGGCACGCCAGGTCACCGCTCTGAGGCTCACAGTCCTGAAGGGCCCCTTGGTGATATTCCTGAAGACCACTGAGTCTGACAGCCTGGTGACACTGGTGGGCCTCATTCGATGGCAAGCCACATGTATTTGTTCCCTAATCAGGCAGAAGATAACACAGTGAGGAAAAATTCGACCGATTCTGATTTAAAAGCCACCACTTCTCATCTTAACTAATGTCAGCAAATACTCTGAAAGTTTCTTGCAGCCTCCTTATTCAACAGACACTTAACCTTTAGGAGATGAACGTAACAATGTAATCAGACAGACAGACAGACAGCGACTGATGGAGTGACGGCCAGACAGCAGGGAAGGAGCACAGCGGGCGCTGTAGGATGGGGACAGGGACATTCAAGGTGGCTTGTCAGGGACATCATTGGGGAGTGGGTGTAGTATGTCTCATGTGCTGGCATGGGGCTTCAAATCTCTACTTGGAGGGGCTTCAGAATAGTATAGTGAAGGACCACCCTGAAAAGAAACAGGGGCACTGCTTTGAGAAATGACAAGGTCACCAAAAAGAGTTAACAGCAACATTGGGGAATCAAAGGCACGAGCATCAAGGCCAAAATGAGAGACGAGCACTGTGGCCAAAAAAGTGAACGCAAAAGTCAGAAACAGGAAACGGTTAGAAGGAGCAACTTGAAGGAGGGTTTGGAAAAAGAAGTGAACTCCTGGATGACCTTAACCTGTCACACTGTACCCAAAGGTCACAACCTCCGAGGACACACACCTAGCAAAGCATAAAGTGGTCCTAACTGCAGGAATTAAATACAGTGATGATCAATAAAAAAATCTAAACTAGAAGATGAGACCACCCAAAAGAATGTGGTAACTCTGTAAATGAGTGGAGCTTCTAGAAACAAACAACAAGTTCATATTCACAGGAGTGTCTGATCTCCGACAAATGGATGTGTTCACATCAGAACCTGATTTGTGTCAGACACGAGAAAAACACGTCACCTGCTCACATCAGCATGGTGATGGTGGTGGTGGTGGTGTTGTGAATGTGGCCCGAGTCCTCCATTAACCTTGGTAGTGACCTGCCTGGGACTTGTCTGCACAGATCAGCATTAAACAACTTGGCCACCATGTGTGTCCCCTGGAGGCCTGGCACTTCAGCATGGCCTCCTGGAGAGGTGAGGCTGTACCCACAGCCACTGCTCAGTCTGTCACGTTTTACTCCACATTCACTCCTGAGCATGCCTGGCCTATCGTCACCTAATAATCACATGAAAATGGCTCTTCTGAACGTACCGTTTGATGGACCTGTCGATGGAGAGGCCAGTCTCACATCCCTCCTGTACTGTTAAATATTTGACTAGAGAGGAAACAGTTTACCAATTTTTTCTAAGTGGCTCTGTACAACTCAACTCCGGCCTGTGACAGGCAAAGCAGCCTGATTTAATCCAAGTGTCAAAGTCAAATGCCTTTAATTCCTTTTCCAAGGACCCCAGGGAATCTTTTCAAATCGGTGCACAAGCTCAAAGGACTTTGGTGCATTAAAAGGGACACAGTAATCTGCTATCCTAAATCCACCAAAAAAGAAATCGATGGCGTCGCCAGGCGCTACGTCCTGAAGCTGTGCTTTTACGGCCTCAGTTCAATAGGCTGGCGTGGCTTATTAATATCAATAAGGCCTAAAGGGTGCCGTCGGACAATCGTTGCATCAGAAGGGGTGGGTGCCTCACTAGGCCGGACACTGTTGATTGCCTGCCGCGAGACTTGAAGAAAGCAGCGGCCTTTAAATCCACGCTAAATGTGCCTTAATGTGCTCACGGCTCTGACACCTTTCAACAAAACACGAAATATACCACAAAAAAATGGAAAAAAATAAATCGAGCTAGCTAATGCACAAAATAAAATGAATTTAGGACACCTGCTGTCAATACTGATCTGACTTGTGCCACATATTAGTAATTCACACTGTAAAGATGAAAGAATGCAAATAAAATGTGAAAGTTTTTCATTTCCATACATAATAAGGACAAGTAGGCCGTCTCGTCGAAGTTAAGCTGCATAATGTCCCATATTGTGTGAGAAAGATTAGAAAGTTTAAAATGAGAAAAGACGATGAACTCAAATGGCTAGAAACACACCACCGAGGCCTTAACTCCTTCTGTGCCTCACTGGGCCTGAGCTCGGGTTCAAAAGCCAAACTCAAACAAGGCCACTCATCTGCTCAGTCTGCATTATGGGGGGGGGGGGGGGTGTCACGGTCTAGCTGAGCAGCACGACGACGCTCAAGACAGGCCCACCGGGAGGCAGGTGTGATCATACGACACCTTGTGATGTCATATGATTTATGACATGATATGACATCACACCCCATCATATCACACAACACCATATCCTGTCATCATACAGCATATCATGACACCTGATATGGCATCATATTATATAACTTTATATATTCATAATAATAAATTACATTTTAGAGTGCTTTTCTAACCACTCATTATATTATATGTTGTGACTTCATATCATATGCATATTTTTTTTCAGCTTCTGAAAATGTTTAATTTCCCCTTGGGGACAACTAAAGTGTCATCATGACATTATGACATGACATCATATCATATCACATTATGTGACACAACCTCATGTCATTTCATATTATACAGCAGCATATCACATGGCTTCATATCATACCACATACCGATATGTGATCATGTGATCACAGGGGGATGTACTGACAGCCTTTACTTAGGAGGTCCACCAGCCCACCACCAGGCACACAACAAAGATGATGTGGGGGATGGAAGGAAGAAAACCACAAAGATAGGAGGGGGACAGGGAATTGAACCCTGGCTTCTGGAGGTGCAGGGTAATAACCTGAACTACTGTGCCAATTTAAAAAGTGTATCAAACATATGATGCAACATGATTGAGGGCCACCTAGCAACATCCTGGAATCAGCTGGCATGAGGCAAGAATCAAACAAAGCTGGAAAAAAGCTAATGACAATAATGATGAGAAACAATAAGAAGAAGCTATCAGGTCATTGACTGACAATTTTAAAGGCTCCTTACTTTCCACGTCTGTTCATCCATCTACATCTGTTACGCGGTGCTTTTTTTTTCCTGTCTTCTGTATGGTGCCTTTCAAATCAATTTATCTGTCTGTCTAATGAAGTGGAGCAGAAAAAGCTCCTTTCTTGTCTCAATGTATCACACATTCATTCCTCATTTCTCCCAAAGCTACATATTTCAATTTGGGGTCCCGGGGGAACACAGTGCCGCTCATAACAGCATCAAGTGCATGGCAGGCACCAACCCTGTACGGAATTCCAACGCATCTCAAAGGTCGATCTCCAATAATGGGTGGGCCAGTTCAGAGGTGTCAATCATCCAAACACCTGCACACCTCTGCTTGCTAAAATAAACAAAATAAATCATCAATGAAGTGAAAACAGATTTCAAATCTGTGATATAGCGTCTCTCCAATTGATCTGTCGTGTCACCTCTTTATTATATCTCGTTATCTGTGGCACAGACACGTAACACAGTGTGACCGATTGTCAAGTTGGCAGCAGAGCCCTGTGCCCCTGTTAATGACAGCCGTGTTCTGAACAGGAGTCTGCTCACTACTGATGGTGCTGGAGGGGTGACAAGCACAGCCGCTAAGACTGTCACTGTCATCTGTCCCCGGGCCGCTGAAGGTGCAGTTGAGTGCTGCTGTGCTCGTATCCGATGGGCCGACTCAGTGACACATTCTAATGTGTGTTTCATTCTCTCTCAGGTCTGATATCTCAGTTTCTTTAGCTTTGTATTTTTTTTATTGCGTTCTTCTCTCAGGTGTGATTCATCAACAACAGCCGGCCGGCAGCTCACGCAACTGAAGTCACTTGGGGGTCTCATTTGAGCTATTAAAGCCCTTCAGGTTGGAAATGACCCGAGCTTCGCTTCTGAAACAAAATGCAAAGGGCAAAATGCCAGCAGCTTCCATTTCTTTTCATTTGTGTATTTGTCTTTAAAGACGAAGCCTGGGGCTTGAGCGCTTTTTCTCTCTACTGCCACACGTTTCACTACTCCAGTGTTTCCAATAAATCTTAACGTCTTCACGTCGATACATAATTCTGCTACAAGGCAGTGCAGTCTGCTGTTGATACCGTGGAGCTGCCTTTCCCATCATGGAGTAAATTCTGGAAGCAGTGGGCACGAGGCGAGGAACAAACCCGTCACGCTGTCACATGACACCAGTGTGGCTGTGTGCATTTCATTTCTTATTTTTGTCACTGTCCCTCTAACCCTACTCTGAGGTAGGACAAATTCTTCTTCTAGTCAGACTAACAGTGCAACTGCTTGGAGTAACCCGGAGACACCTGATAAATACGGCCCAGGTCCTGTTTTTAAAACATAGAATTTAGTACATGAATTTGTGTTTCAGTTAGCAGTCACACTGTCAGAGGCCATTGTGGACTTCCGATGGCCAATCGGACATTTAGACAGTACAATGGCACCAGACCAGAGGAGGCCTGGGCCCAAATTAGGAGCCTAATACGGAGGAACGTGCCCCAGAGGACATTACATTTTGCATTTATGATACCTGTAGACAGTTTATTAAAAGGAGCACAGATTTAGCAGCCATTGTGCCCTCTAAGGAGTGGCACATTCATTACAGCAGATGAGTCAAAGTAAGAGAGCTGGCATCAAGATGTCCACTCACTGGGCCGTGGCATTAATTCGGAAATGATCCCGCAAAATTCAAGCCCCTCAGTTGAGGGAGTGTATGGCAGATGCTGGGGTGGGAGTTAAAAATTCATAATCCTCCGTTCAGCATTAGGAGCGGCACCCGGCAGAAGAAGGAGCAGAGGTCTCAGGCGCTCAGATCTAATCCTGTGATATGCATCTCTGGGTTTGGACAATGACCCATATGGGCCAGCTTTGACTCCCCGTCTCTCCCGACTGAGCGTGCAGAGCTGCATGGACGGCTCGGTGTTTGATGGCGCTGACGTGAGCTTGGCATATAATAAACACATAATTAAAAGAGAGCCGGCATTCGTGGCCACGGGGGAATCTGCCGAAAGATGAATCTCTCGGGCTGCCTTTCCGGTCTGCGGCCAGACGGACTCGGACGCAATCGACAAGCATCAGACATCCATCAATCAGGGCCTGCAATGAGGGGCACCAAATGCCAAGACACCTGCCGCATTCCGAGGTTTGCTCCTAAAGGTTGCTGAAAGGCAGTTAAAAGTAATTAGTTTACCTTTGAGTGAGAATGAAGAAACGAAATTAAATGAATTCCCTACTGATGCAAAAAAAAAAAAAAAAAAAAATGCATTTAAGCCCACCTGACTGTGAATTAGAAAATGGACAATCTATCTATAATAGCTGTGTCCACCATGTTCTGTATCAGTGTCCGGCCAGACGGCGCTCTCCTTTACTGATCTGCATCGGCCTGATAAGACTGAAGCGTGGCCAGTTCTATTTCGGATTTCACCCGTTTAATTAACTGTGCAGGAAGTGCGCCACATATGGAAAGCTCTTATTATTATTATTCAGATACACAAAACAGGCCTTCAACCACTCAATCTCTACACCTACAGCACCTACAGCACCTACACGCAGAAGACAGGAGACATCCCTGGATGGGACGCCATTCCATCTCAGACAACACACACACACACACCACTCGGGCAAGGAGGACTTAAAGGTGAACCTGACTGGCCTACTAGTGGAAGAGAAACCCCACAAGGACACCAGGAGTGTTGTGCTGGCAGTGATGATGTCATACATCACCGTGGTATGGTCACATGACCAAAAAACAGGCGCAGCAAAGATGGCCACTGAAATGAAATATGACCTCACCCACTTCTGTTCACAGCAGTAAGACACCACTGCTGACCGCCTGCCTTGATGAAGCCCCTCAGATAGACTTCAATGTGAGGCCTCCTGCCCACCTGGTGCTGTTTTTTTACTTGCTTCTCTTTCACTGCTAGTCTTTAATGGCTCTCCGACCCTGCTTTGCAATGCTGGTACCGTGTGAAGCGCCCCAGTAATCAATTTCTACTGCCAGAAAGATGGAACATGGCAAACCACACGGGATGGAAAAAACGCCAGGAGATGAGCATGAAAAATAGTGACAATATCACAGTCCACACCAGAAAAAATGATTAGCAATAAACAAACTCATCAATAAGCCTAATCACAGGCCAAATCCTTGGGCGCCACGTCAGGCTGCAGTGATCAGGCACACGCTATCAAGTTTCCCTGCTTTTGGCTCATTTTTCTAGATCTGAATTTATGGCTTACAGTTGAGTATGAACATCAGGAAACCCTCTGGGATGATTGTTTGCGGTTTAATTCTGTTCTTAGAAGAATTCACTTTCATTTCAGGTCATGTTTTTTGGGTTTGTACGTTGCCATTGTGTTTTCTTGTAGAAGATGCTCTTTTGCAGGTTTGTTGCCATAACACTATGGACTGTCACTCAGGGCCACGGTCCACAGAGAGTCTGAGATTGCACATTAACAGAACACTTTAGCGCCGTTTCTAGGTGTGGTGCGGGGGAAAGGGTTAAAGAGTTTAGCATTTCACTTGCCACTCTGATGCTGGTGACAACCCCAGTGTGTTGTGTATAGACGACGATTTCTGTCATGTTCACCTTCTCTCATCCGCCTGTTCTTGCACAACTTCCAAAACCGCGTATCTGGAAACAATGCATTATGTTGTGTAAAACAAGGCCAAACATGTGAGGGAAGGAGCAGGGTCAGAACAGACATAGCAAGGAGGTCAAGAGCTGGAAGAGATCCATTAAAGCAAAGACGAGATGCGAATCGAGGCCCGCATACTCCTAAAAACCCTGAAAAGTTTCAAATCCACTCCCACAAATGCACCACCAGAGGGGATTTACCATCAAACCCCAGCTAGATACTGAAGTAGTGGGAATGTTTCTACAGTATATAGGTTCTTAAATAGGTTTCTTTGTAAGTCAGACAAAGCAAATGTAATATTAGTGTTTTATTTCACTGATACACTTTCATGTCTAATCCAAGAGACTTTAGGACCGAGTCAGGAAGTGAATTTGACGGCAGGGTTGGGAGAAACGCTGCAAACCGGTTTGGCAAGCGATTCTCTGCAGGACTCTCTCAGTCAACCAAACTACCTAGCTGGCAAGCTTCACTCAATATTGGGTTTTGAGGGCAGGTTTGAAAACAAGCCAGTAAATGAGGGACGTCTCACACCAAAATTCTACTGGTCTAAAGTTGGCTTTGAATCAGAAGCCAGTCTGTTCCACGACGCAGGATTTGAACAGAGCGTGTATAAATGTGATTGCTTTACCCCTCACTCAGTCTCTCTCTCTCTCACGCGCACCATAGACTAAAAAAAGAAGACCACACTGAGAAGCACAACTCGGCAGCCATATTGAGACAGGCATGCAGCCTGTCCTGAAGAAAGCAGACTACAAATGACAACTAGAGACCTTTTAAGTAACTGAAACTCCACGTCAGCATTTATCAGGGTGTATGGTTGCCAATATTCAAATGTACTTTACTTATCATTATTATTTTACAAATATTATCAATAAATACTGCATTTAAAGTTGTAACTTAACTCCTGCTTGTCTTTTACTCTATTTATTACCTGAGGTTATAGATGTAGAAGGGAAGGTGGGGAGAAGTTATAAAGTGCAACACCTTATAAACGGTGAGGCATTCTAACAAAGGCTACACAGTACAAAAGGGGAAAACAGAGGAATAGAGAACTCCACCAAGACCAGGCTGATAGATACAAAGGCAAACACGGGCTCTGGAAACTCAGATTTACTCCACGAAAAGGCTCTGTTACACTGCAAGCTCTGAAAAGGCAACACAGAATTCAAAAGGGAACTCAAACAAGTCAAGCGAAATGGTCAAAAATCCAGAAAATCACAACAAATCGACTAAAAACTCCCAAGAGCATTCAGGTTAGCCATCAGGAACTGTGGGAGCCTTTATAGAGCTGGGGTCAGGCCCTGGAAGTGAGGGCCAGGTGGTCCTGCCTCTTGAAGGCCCACCCACAAGACACAAGGTTTAGAGAAAGCAGATATTTACCAAAAGTAACACTGGCATAAATAAACGTCATTTCTCTGTGTTACTTATCATATTCTCTACCAGAAAACTTAAAACAAAAACGATGCAACATCTGACCTCAAAAACGATATCATGACAATATTTGAGGCCAAGACAGAAATACATAAACTTAAAATGGAGTGAACAGCTAGAAAGAAAATTAAAATCGAAAGCCTGATTGTGACAAAAATTGTCAATAAGATCAGATTCTCTTATATTCAAAACCTCCAAAAAAGTCATACCTGTAGCAAAGAAAAAAATGATAATGTCAAGCAGAAAAGAAAAAAAAGAACTGTCAAAGTTTCCAAATTGGTGGGACTGATGGGCAGCACTCCTGACCAATGAATACAGGGGAGAGGTGGTCCACCTGCTGTGAGCATTTCTCTGTCGCGTGTGAGAGGATTTTCCACAAACCTTTGATTTACTAACATGTCAGCACAAACACTTGGATTGTGGGTGTCGAGTCATTTCGAAGTTTCATGTTCATTTTGTTTGTTGTGTTTCTTTTAAGCTGGGTCTCCAGTGAAGCCCTCTGTATCAGGCGTTTTGTGCTCTACGTCTGCGATATCAAAGGTAAGCAACAGATCAAATCAGTGGACATTTTTGGATGGAGAATTCCTTGAGGTTTATTGCCAGGGTGCCGTGTCGGACTGCTAATGCATTATAGTTGTGAATCTGTGTGAGCATCCTGACCCTGAGCATGGTGGGTAGTGGGGCCCAAAAATGGCCTGAAGTGATTACGCATAACAAGAATACAGGCAGATCTGTTTGCCATTTAATTGTGTCAAACTCCCCACTTGCCACCTTATCGATCATCCCAGTTTTGTTTGCTGTCACAATTACAGTTAACTCCGCATGCGGAGGACCCCGTGCACCCTCACGGCAAATCTCAACGCTTTGGGTCACATCCTCCATAGGATGCAGTATGTCTCTTAAGCTTTATTTGTTGTCCGTTTAGCTGCATTATCTTTTTTCAGTTCCCAGAATCCTGAACAAAAGAGAAAAGAAATTATCAATCGCCGACAGTTGCATTTAAATGGGACACCCTGCCGAAGCGTCTTACTTTCCAACACCGCAGGACCAAATGCGATTTACGCTGTAATTTAGGAAACGGCTGCTTAGAAGGCTATAAGGGAAGAGGATCGTGTGCTTCAAGTAGAAAGTTCCCCATAAACACATCAGACTAAGCCTGACAACAAACAAAACGCACGCTGGCCAAGTTCAGGAAACCGCCCTGAGCACTCGAGCAAACCTGCAGCAGTTATTTAGCACAAGTTTACCAAGTTCTACTCTTTTAGTTTGCTCAGTAAGCACTCAAGACACACGGCTGGCTGACTACTACACACACAAAATATTACTGAGGAATACGCAGAGGAACTGAAGAAGAGCGAGCAGAGGACTGTGGGTGGTCTCATCACTTACATGTCCCATTACTCCGTGATGGCTGGTGTGCTGTGCTGGGCCAGTAACTTCACTTCAGGAGAGGCCCACCAAATCAACAAGCTGACATAAAAGGCAGCCTCGGCTAGGGGACACCCTTTGGATCTGCTGGAGACCAAAGTGACAGTGCAATGTGGCTAGTGACATCCTTTACCCCACAGTGGCAGGTGCAATATCCTACTCTGTAGTATGTGGGCCCACTGCCGTCACTTCAGGAGGTGCCCACTGGATCAACAAGCCAATTAAGAAGGCAGCTTCAGTGATGGTGGAGCAGAGAGTGAAGACCACAATGGCGACCATTATGAACAATGCTGTCTTGTCCATGTCCAAAATCTTGTCCATGACACATTGAAATTGAGGACTTTCAGCCACGCCTAAAGAATGACCCCCCACCCTCTGGGTCAGGTGACCTGGGGTACTTAGAAAAGAGGGACTGCAGTGAAGAAGGACTAAGCCTACATGTGGCATAAGGTAGAACCTGAAGCCTGCAGAGAGGGTCCCAACACTGCAAACAAGGGGACAGGCAATGGCAGAGTCTGGACAGTGACAGTCGCAATGGTGCCATTTAAAAGAGTCCAGCTGTGATAACTGGATGTATTACAACCTTGAGGCTTTAGGATGTAATCTTTAGTTAAGGGGGTTGTGTTCTGATTGCCTGAGTGGCCACCAGCGGTCACTATACTGCATATTACACACACGACACCCTCACACTTGAGTCGCCAATCCCCCAAAATGTAATGAACACTCACCTAGGCTAGAAGGCATGCCAACTCACACAAACAGAGAGGCGCTGAGACGGAGCAGTGAGAGGCCTGAGCACTACACGCTGTGTCGCCATGCTGCTCTCCACACAGACAGCTGTAGCAGCACAAAAGCAGACCACCATGTTGAGTTTTTTTTCTTTTAATTACTGCTGATAAGCGAGCTCTCCTCCACAGCGTGAGCCCTTTAAGCTGCTTAGCCATCCCAGTCACAGAGGATCACAGGGTGGGCTTTACTTTTTATTTCAGATTCCTGTTTCATGTATTGCTCATAGTGGTGGTCCCGCTGTGTTTGCCATGACTCGGATGCTTTAACCCCAGTGGCCTGATGTCACACAGCTATGTAAGAGCCAAGTTGTGCCTTTTATCTACCCCTACCAGCAAGTCTCATGGTGGTCTCTGGAAAATGAAGCCAATCAGGCAACTTTGTTCCTGTGCCCAATCCTGCTTTATCTCGTCTTGTTATTTGTTTCCGTATACAGAGCCCCTCACCGAGTCCAGTCCAGGAGACCTGTGCATATTCACAAGTGTAAACCGCTAACAGCAAAGCATTAAACCAAACAAGCTTCACAGAAACATACACTTTCTATTAGAAACAATGAAGACCCCACCCCAAACCAGTACGACGCTATCAAGTCCACTGGAAACGCTGGAAGGACGTGACATCACGGACAATGCAGTGTGGAGACAGCAGAGGCCAACTCAAGCAGGAGAAGACTAAACAGAAAGCCCACGCTGCTTGTGGGGGTCTGTAATGTACTGTGTGCAGGGAGCTCAGGCGCTCCTGTGACGGGACATGCTGCTCGTGGTGCCGCACGCAGTAGAACGTGGCGCTAGAGAGGAAAATGAAGGCCAAACTGTCAGTGATGGGACAATCAGTGTACAGCGCTAAAGAGATGAACCACCAACTTTTACTTTAATTAAAAGGGAGTCTTGGACAAAACTCAAATGTGGCACTAGATGGAATAAAGAGCCACTGATGGATTTGATTAAGGGGGGGCCACAGGAGTGCTGGATGAAGCTGTTGGTGGGGGGATATGCCCTCCATGGCGCTATATACTTTTGTAAGGGGGGGCCACAGGAGTGCTGGACACAATTCCCAGTGATACAGAACTCAATAAAGTGAGCTGAATTGACAGGGAAGAAAGGTGTCTGGCCCAATACAGCATGAACACTGATCTTTAATTTAAATGAAGGGACATCAAAGATGTCCAGGGCAAAGCTGTCAGTGATGTGACAAAATCAAGTGTCATGCCTATTATGTCATCACACATGTCCCTAGCGCGAGAGAAAATCAAAAAGAAAGAGGAGACCAAAAGACAGAGAGGGCGTAATGAAGAGCAATGGAGTGTGAGAGACAGAGCTGGGGCGACTCCCAGTGCTAAGGAAAGAGACCTGAAGCTTGACAGAGACACAGTTTGTGTTAATATGAAAGGCGCTATATACCATAAGGAGAAGGATGAAAGTGACAGACAGTGCCAGAGACTAAAAGTGCAACAGCAAAAGAAAAGGAGACGGAGGAGATGAGAGCTGAAGAGCAAATGGGTGAAAGGAGAGAAGGAGCAGCCGTACAGATGCAGCGTGACGCTGTCGGCCATTTGGCCCCAGAGGGGTGGGTGTGTGACAAAGTGGGCTGCGTGGACGGCGGCAGCATGTGGCTGCTGAGAGTTGATCTACTAAGTGTCGTCAGCTGCCCCTCCACTCTCCTCTTGTCACTTGCTGTATATTCAAGAGCCAAAAGCCAGCCCAGCGTTTCTCCTGTACTTGCACCAAACACACATCCATTTATTCATGACCAGACTTGCTGTTCATCACGCTGCCAATTCACCGACTCCATGTGTGTGAAAAGTCCATGTTTTAAAAAATCTTGTGTGCACAAAGTTCTGAGGTCTCAAAAGGTAGCACTCATGTTCAGCTTGAAACGTGAGCGACATGTTCATATAGTGCCTTTCACGTGAACCCACGCAATGTTCTGTATATCCATTACCTATGAGGGAGAAAGCAACAGAGCCTGGGAGGCATGGACCAAACCCCAGACCCCCAATGTGCAAGGTACTCATGCCCTGGATGTATAATGTTCCACCAGAATGCCAGGGGGCAAGTGCCCCAGGACATATCAGGGGTGCCTACAGGTCTATATGATGAGGAACAAATACTACAGGGGGCTGGCAGGGGGAGCACTAGCTGGGATCAGGTGGTCCATTCAAGGGAACTGCCAAGAGGCACTATGGAGCACTGGGTACACCACAGATCAGGTGGTTATGCCACACTGCTAACAAGAACACCAGATAAGGGGACTGATTTCCTGCAGAACGTCTAAGGCTGTCTACCTAATTCTTGGTGTGAAATGTCTTTATGTGGGAGAAACTGGCCAAACACTGCGCCAAAGTATGAACTCACACAGGCCTCACATTAAGCATGGCATGACAGCTCACTTCAGCAGCAAAGGACACTGCAAGACTGATGTTAAAGTCACCGTGCTTATGGGCAACACAACAGAAATAGGAAGTTAAAGGGATACTAAAATCGACCACACTGCCACATCTTCTGAATAGAGATATGAGGTTAATGGCCAGACGCGAGGACGATTTACATCACTCTGACTGACCCAGGAGACCTGATTACAGATTCACGTTGTAAGGAAGACTCATCAAAAACTTCAAAAGACTTTGATGGAAAGTTCTCTTATCAGAAGATCTTGATCATCCTTTGTTGTCCTCTCTTGCTGAATGAATCTTTGGTTGAAGAGGTCAGTTAATATTTGACACTAAAGATATCTCATGTAAGGGCTTTAGGCTCCTGATTCACTCTTAAGTTGTAAACACTCCACTAGAACTGCTTTATCGATGTCTGTGAGGAATTTGAAGACTTGGATGAGGTCCCCATGCCGTCTCCTCTGCTTGAGACTCAACAGTTTTAACTCTCCGAGTCTGTCACAGCAGGACTTGTCCTTATGTCCTGGGACTCCCCTGGTTGCTCTCAGCTCCTCAGCCTCAAGTGCTGCTCTGTCTTTCCTGCAGCGTGGTGACCAGAACTGCAAGCAATACTCCAGATGTGGTCTCACCAGTGTGTCATATGGCCTGAGCAGCCTGTCCCTAGATTTATATTAAACAGTTTTTACAATGTAATTTAAGACATTATTTGCCTTTTTAATCACTTCTACACAATGCACAGAAGATTGTGATATTGTGTCAACATAAACTCCTAAATCCTTTGCACAGGTCACTTCCTGTAGCTCAGTGTCTCCCATCTTGGATTTATTTATAACTGACGTTCCTTTTGCCCTCACGTAGCACTTTGCACTTTTCATACAGATTTGAATTATGTTTAGAAAGTGATGTTCGTTCTGACAGCCCTTCTAAGGACCTCGTTAATCTCCACACAAAGTCCACTGCAAGGTCTATACTAGAAGTACCACAATAAGCCCACTCAAAGTGTAACACTAAATGACACAGTAAGGCCCACACTGAGCACCATCCTAAGGCAAGTGTGAAGAGCCATGCTGAGGTCCAACCATAAACCACACAGAAAGGCCCAAACCACTTTCCACCCTAAAGGTCCAGGCCCATGTTAAGCTTCCTGCAAAATGTCCTGATCTAAGACCCCCATCACCCCCCAATCTAAACTCTATTCCAAGACGTACGTTAAGGTCCGTGTTAAACCACAACCTAACCCATGTCCTTTATTGAGCCCGACGCTACACTTCACTCCAAGGATTTTGTTAATCTCCACACCAAATCCACTCCATGTTTCACGTAAAGCACTGGATTAAGCCCACTCTGAATTTAACATTGAGCTACACGGTAAGGCCCACACTAAGAGCCATTCACAGGCCAGGCTGAAGCCCACCTAAAAGCCTCACAGTAAGGCCCACACTGATCTTCTCAATGACCTCTACTCCCAAGTCCAGGCAGGAGACAGGAACAGCAAATGAATCGCAGACAAAACCAAATAACAGGGAGTTACAACCAAAAACTCAAGCGATGTTTCAAAAAAGCCAAACACAAAAAACCAAAGATCAACATCAGAAGCCAAACGAGCTTTGAGCAGCACACCCGACAAGCCAAGCAGGGAGTGAGTATCCCCAATCTTAGACCCTCTGCCAACTTGAGATGCTGTCCTTCGTAGTGGCATGTCTATGCCCCTTACAATGAGTAGCGCCCCCATAAAAAAACAAGACGGCATCATGGGAAAAATCCAAAACAAACCAAAAGGAAATAACCGTTAAACACAAATAATATTAAATATGGATACTTAACTCTTCCAAGCATTAGGAAAAAAAATGACAAATACAGTAAGAAAAAAATGTTTAAAGGTCAAAATAAATTTAAATGAGAAATGGACTCGGTGCCATACTGAAGAGGAATGCGATTTGATGACCTTTTAGTTCCCATTCTTTAAACTGTTAAGAAGGACTGGAGACCATTTTTGATGTTTAAAACTGCAAGTGCACTTGTGACTGACACAAACTGACCTTCTGGTCTGAGGAAAGCAGTGGAGCTCACCTCATAAAAGGAGGAAGTGCGAGTGCAGACAGGAGGCAGTTTTACAGACGGGGGATTTTCTGCAGTCAGAAGAGCAGACAAGACACCTTTAGCAGAGAGAAGAAAAAAAGGTCAAAACTTTAAAGAGCAAAATTATATTTTAAGAAAGGTCAGGGTCTAGCGGACATTTAGTGGACTTTCTACTTGTGTAAAAAGCAAAGCTCTTAAACCGTTGGATATGTTTGTACCTCGTGAACATGTGCTGAGAGATGGTCTATCAAAGTGACAATGGGCAGAGAGGGGCTAGAGGGCGCCCAACATCGGCCCTGACAAGCTTAAAGTGAAAAGACTGAAGAAGAAGAAGCAGAAAGGAGGACAACAAGAAGAAAGAACACAGCCACAGCCATGCAGCAATGTAATCTTAACAGACATTTGATGCATCGGTCACCATCATCTTTGACAGCGGCTTAAATAGCCAGGTTGTACCACTGATTTGTCACCATCCACCCATTTTCTGCCACTATGCAAAGATGCCCGCATATCCCTTTTCCCTGCCATCTCCTTCAACTCCTCCAAGGGTGGATATGAAGGTGTTCCTAGTCCAGGTGAGAGATACAAAACTTTTCTGGCTTATCTTGGGTCTGCCACCCCAAGGTCACATCCTGGTTGGACATACCGGAAACATCTCCCCAGGGAGGCATCCAGGAGGCGACCCAATCAGACTCCTGAACTACCTTGACTGGCGCCTCTTGATGACTTTGTGCTCCTCACCCCCATCTCTAAGGCTGAGCCTAGACCGCCCCATGAAGGAAGCTCATTTCTGCCACTTGTACCCGTGATCTCGATCTTCCGGTCACTACCCACAGTTCGTGACCATAGGTGAGGACAGGAACGTAGATCAAATGAGCAACATGGAGCTGTCAGCTGCTAGAGGAGTCTTAAGGGTCACACCTGCTTACATTTTCATTTGCTTTCACATCTTGGCACATTAAGGATATTTAAGAATGTTAAATACTAAGAGGCTCTGCTCCCCCTGCCTGCACTTAATATTTGCTTAATTCATTGACACCCCAGGCAGCAGAATGAAGAGAAGACGTCCACGGACAGGGAAAGCTCTGTGTGCAGAACAAAGCGGCGGAGGTTCGGTGTCTCTTTCCAGGCCAGGTGAGGGCAGAGAATAAGAGTTAGGATGGAGGACAGATCTGGGGGTCTGCAGAACAGACTTAGGATAGGTTCACCTGAAGACCTTTCCACAATAAAACACATACTGCAGCAATTCCAAGGCCCATGGTAACCTCTTCACTAAGCTCTACACTAGAGCCCATTATAAGTCCCTTGCAAAGGCCAACACTGTCTCCAGCCTAAGGAACATGCTAACCATCTGTACTGAGCTCTACACTAGACCCCATTCTATGGCCCACTTTAAGACCCAAGTTACTCCCTCTCGGCTCTTCTCCAAACCTCATATTGAGGCACACAATAATCTCCATTCTAAGGCCCAAGTCCACCGCCACACATGTCATTTCAAAGCCTAATCCTCTCACTAAGTCCAACAAGCAAGTCTTTTGCTGGAGCCCACCGAAGTGCCTGTCTAACCCCTCCATTGCCTACAGAACCAAAGCAAGTAAAGGGTCCCAGTCCAGAGTGAAATATAACATCAGATTTCTTTTACCGGACTTCACGAGAGTTCTGCGTAAGAACACACACACACACACACACACACACACACACACACACACACAGTGTCTCTCAATCCTCAGTTGAGGACAATAAGCAAAGCGACCAAAAAAGGAGCCAGAAATGCCTGCTGCACGAGTTCTCCTTCCAAATGCCTTGTAAACTGCACGGTTTTGATTGGAAGCCAAGTTCTGCTCCCAAGGCTTACACAACAGGTTGACACACGTTTGTGAGACTCAAAACAACGGCTTGAAGTGCGTCTCATCACTGGCACACTGGCGTGCACGACTTGGGGGGGGGGCTTCAGCAGCATCACCAGTGTTCAAATAAACACAGACTCGCATCATTGTAGTCGGTGACATCAGTCGACGCTCGAGGTAATGAACTCTGCTTACAGGGAGACGGCGCTCTGGCTGGTGAACAGATCTGATTCCTGGTTTCCTCAAGTTGTCATTAATCACTTATTGGCAAAGCTTGAACTGAACGTGAGAGGCAGGGCTCCAGAGATTTGCCGCTAATGAAGAGACTTCACATTGTCTAATTGTGGCGCTTTTGCATATGACGGGTGCGACTTCATAGTGTAGGCCATGTTCGCCTTGTCGATATGCAGTGGTGGCGGCTACACATCGCCTGAAGTAATGGACACTTTCATCATTGATCGGACTTGATTTATGATTTTGCTGGACACGGCCACTTGGGGATTAAGAAGAAAAGACAATTATGGCTCCTACGTCTTCTCCAACGTGTGCAAAAAAACAAAAAGTTCCATCTCCATCACACAAGAGTTAGGCAAAGAAGAGGCTGCCAGACACAAGCGGCAGAGTCCTCGAAAGAAGGCCTGAATTTGAAAAACCTGCTGCCGTTATTTCATTTTTTATTGTATGAGGCAGCCATTCCAGCAGCTCCGTGTATGACTTTATCTTTCTACATTTTTCTCTATTTCACTGATCACTCCTGGAGACTTTTTACTACTTTTTAATTTAATATTGTTCTTTATCAGTATGCTGCTGCTGGAGTATGTGAATTTCCCCTTGGGATTAATAAAGTATCTATCTAAAGAAAGTGCCTTTAAGGTAAAGATGAATCTTTAAGGTAGCACCATGGCGTTGGTCCGTCTGTCGACATATGAACAGCATCACACTTGTGTGTAAAATAGCAATTAAAAAAAAAAATGCAAAGCACCTGTAAATGAAAATAGCTGACATTCAAAGCTCTGAGCGGCCCTCTGTGGTTCACTTTAACTTCAAGCAATGTGGTGGTCAGCATGAAAGGCGCTATAAGACATCAAAAGTCTGGTGCTTCAGTCCCTGACACTGATGGAGTTCCTCTGGTACACTAAGTGAGCCACCTGAACCTCAGGTACCCTCACCGCCAAAATCTCCACAGTGCTGCACTGCTCTGCTCTGCTGTGCTGTGCCCTCAGATAAACCTGACAAAGAGTCAAACGGCTGGGGACTCGAGTCTCAGTTTCCCAATTATCAAACTGAAACAAAGTACTTGTGGTTTAACTCTCAGGGATCTTTGGACACTGCTCAGTATTAAAGGCACTATATAAAGTGTCCAGCGCTAACTTTCTGTGCGACACTGTGCCAGGACTTCAATAATGAAATATTAAAACTACACACCATGTAACCATAAGGTGCCTTTAGAATGTCATGGTCCCCTTTCTTGTGACCAGAGAGGTAGATGGAGGCCCACATCTTATCTCATCTCTTACCCCTCCTTCTCGTAATTCATCATAAATATCCGATGCACAGAACTCATGGATTTCTTCCCAGTATACTTTGGCAGTGTTAATGGGCTCTGGCGCTGGAGGACAGTAACTGAACATTTTGCCTCCAAACTCGCTGGCCGTTGCTCAATCCTGCCATCGAGTAAATGATATTTTTGGCCCATTGGGTGTTTCTTTTTGTAAAATACTAAAATCGCTCCTAGACCAATACAGTCAGCACAGGTATTCCATTCACAGCCCACTCTGAGGTTAACACCAAATGACACAACAAGGTCTAACGTGGTGTTGGCACATTCTTCCCGTCTCACTGCATTTTGATTACTTCCACATCCCAACGAGAAGGCCTGGTGTCTCAAAATGGCAACGGGCTGGCATTCTATCCCTAGGTTGCCACCTGCTTTTCCCTGGATGCTGCTCAGCAAGGCTCCTGCTCCACTGGTCTCTTGTCACATTAAGCAGTTCTTCTCTGGTAAGAAGCCATCAGAGCACAGTGCACATGAAATCGCCTCACATTAACTATAAAAATGGACAGATTAATTTCAGTCACTAAGAAGTGTAAGGCTGTTGGGCTGAGTTCCAACTGCTGGGATGAAGGAAGCCTCTCACACTGAGAAGGACATGGTCTCCAGCATGGCATCTGCCTTGGTCAACGGTGCCCTCAAAGTGCTTAACTTGACGAGCCTTCAAGAAGCAAGGTAGCAGCTGCAACAGCAGGCAGGCCGAGTGTTTGGCATCGGGTGACGCTGTGGCCGGGTGACATGTAAACCCGTGACCTTGCAGTTTCAAGTCGGCCTCCTTAGCGGTTTGGCCATCCTTGCCAAAGACGCATCTGTACAAATGACAGGAGGGCTGAATTTGATTAAGCTAAAATAAAAAGAACAAACTGAGGACCATCACCAGGCATGTGCTGCCCACACCAAGGCTTGTTAACTAGAGGAGCTTATTCATTATTTAGCAGAACACCTTCTTCCAAGGTGACTTACAAGGCAAGTTATAATCCATACAAGAATGATTAGAAGCTGCAAACATCAAATGAAACAGAGAACAATATTAAAAAAAAAGTAATCCGACGGCTGTATAACTGACCAGAAGAAGAGACGCTAAGCAAATGTAAAGTATTTAATGAAAAGATGCCTAAACACGGGGAAACTGGGCTCAAATGGAGATCATCCCACAACATGGACTCAAGAATAGGGAAGCACTGTCCAGTCCTGGCACATCTGGCAATGGGATAGAGTCAGCATGACAGGCAGAGACAGAACGGAGACATCCTGAAGGCACATATGAGACTGGAGATACGGTGGAGCAGAACCAGAAGGAGAGGACCGGAGGTCAAGACAAGAGTTCTGAAGCCACTGGGGAGACTGAAGCAGAGGAGGAGTGTTAATGAAACGAGGAACTGAGAAATCCAGGTGAGCATCTGCATTAGGGTTAGGGTTAGACAGAGACAGCCAAAGGAAGTCCCGCCAGTTGAGAGCGTCCAGCCGAAAGGGAACCAGTGCCGAAACAAGGAGCTGAGTGGCACGATTCCTGAATCCTATGATTCAGTGTTTGTTAAACTTAATTTTCTCGCAAAACCGAATCTTGCCCTTCTTAGTGTCGTCAAGACCGTCAGACTGGGAGTGGGGAGTTGCCTCCGGCAGTCACAGCAGAGAAACGTCCACCCACCGAGAGACGTTTTGCAGGCCGTACGCAAGCCTTTCCCATTGAATACAATGACCCTGCATGACCCAAAGAACAGCAAATCCACGACCCAAAAGAAACTAACCTCTATATATTATTTATAAAGAAAGGACAGGATTAGGTCACTGACCAAATATATTAAATGATGAAAGTGAGGAGTCCAGAGTCATGACAAGATGCCTGACGATGAAAGGGTGATTCTTCAAAGAGCAATGCTATGAGACAAATCTGAGGAAGAAAAGTCAGAAGGCAAGTACGGGACCTCTGACTTTGAAAGGTTAAGTTGAAGGTGATGAGCATGGCAGTGGGAGATCTTTCACTGATCGCAGGTAACTTCTAGGCAGGGTCAGCATGTGAGCTTCAGAGATTTGATTTTACAAACATCATGCTGGAGGAGTTTATCTCCGCTCAGCACTTTGGATGGCAGGAAGTCGCCGATAGCTCAGAGCAAACTAAACAAAAAAACACATTTCAGAATTGAACCCGAGCCAGATAATCGGCAGGCCTCCTCCAAAGCCTGGAGTCCAGCACGTTGCCACAGGCACTTTCTCCGATAAAGAAAAGAAGCAGGCCAAACCAGCATGTGTGACGGCTAAGCACGATGGATGTGTATTTTGCACACCTAACTGGTAGACGGCATGAGGAGGATGCAAGACGTTTCAACTCTGTTCTGGGTCAGATAAGTCTGTCAAGATTATGGCATAATTGCAATTATCCGATCTGCCCACAGTTATTTTACACAATCACCTGAATTCACAATTTTACATCCAAATGTTTTGCATTCCCAATTAGGGTTGCGGCTCAGTCAGCTACATTAAGGGAAATAAACTGAGGTGTAAAGAGTACAGAAGACTCAGCAGCAGCACCAACAAGTCCTTCACAGCAGCCAGGGTCCAACTAATGCCATTGTTCAACTGTTAAATTACACAAGCCTGCTAAAAGTTTAGCATTTGAGAAGTCCACTCATGTTGGCATAAATGGGTGTCAAGTTTTTTGTTGCTGTGTTTAAATGTTTTGGTTCACTTGAATTTACCAATGTCAACTACCTCCATGCACACCTCCCGTCATCCCCCATATTCCAGGGTGACCTGTAAGGCTTCATTGACTGTGCCTGTCTCACCACAGTATCACACTGTTCTAGTTGATGCCCTGCAGGAGATAACGCTCAAAGGCAAAGGCGAGTTAGTTTAGGTGGTTTGTATCCCTACAGAAATAAGTATAAGGCATTTAATTTAAATAGACAAATGCAAGGTTGACATTGGCAGGCTCTACTAGTGGGCCTCAAAAGATGCTGGACCCTGGTGAGAACTAGCAAGTGCAAGATAGGGTGAGGAAAAGCCCAGCTCGGTATCAAGCTGACGTACCTCCAGCAGACTAATTAAACTTGAGGTAGCAGAGAACACACAAGTGCCCGGGCAGCTCATGAAGACTCTGGCCCAGCAGAGAGGCCTGGCTTAGCCAGCCTGCTGCTGGATGGATGAATGGTTCACCAATGCGCCAATGTGCCAGGTCCTGAGGTAGTGCCGAGTCACTCGATTGAAGCAAGTCAGGGGAGCCTGGCATGCCGGTGGCTGATGAGATACCAGCTTCAGAGCTCATTTCTGCCAGCTCATACATTATGAAGAAAATGAAAATGAAAGGAATTATAAGAAAACATAAATGCACATCACCAGCAATTAAAGGCAGTCCATTCACTTAAGTGAACAATAAAGAGAATTACAAAGATGCTGCTTTGCAGTAAGAAGACTGTGGAAGATTGTGAGTTCACTTCCCAGTTCCTCCCTGTGTGGATAGCGCTTTGAGTACTGAGAAAAGCGCTATATAAATGTAATGAATTATTATTATTATTATTATTATTACTACTACAACTGCACTCACTACATACACCGTCAGACACTTCAGCATGGCGAGGGTTTAACAGCTTTTTTGATAATAGTTGACTAACTATTCTTCCTTCTGTCTGTTCCTTCAGAATGGTGGAGCAGAAAGCACCAGAAAGCCGATGAGGTCACTTGCCTTGTGTACTAAGCCACGCCCCTTCCAGTATCTGCCCTCACCAACGAACCAGTTTCTGAGCTGCCTTTTATCAAAGCCTCCGCTCAGCACTTTGGTGCTATCCTTTATTCATTCTTCAGACATCCAAACTAAATGGGGCATCCTCTGGGACCCCTGCCTCATTTATCATTTCACACCATATAAAAAACACCGACTGAAAAAAGCAACCCTTACTCAAGGAAACAGGAAGACTTGGTGAAATGCTCAGCAGTACACATCATGGCAGGGAGGCCTTTACTAGGCCAGGTTGCCTTGCCGACTATCTAATTCAAATTGAGCGATATTCCCGCACCATTAGTAGGCAACAGACTTTCAAAGCTATACCTCCAGGTTCTGCAGAGGATGCTGGGAAATGTAGTGTTTGCAAACAAAGGTGAACCAAACATTCTTCCAGCCAGAATGGATTGGTGCCGGCAGGACACCCAGCGTTAGCCTTTTAAGGGTCTTCAATGATTCAGTCAGGTGATCTTGAAGTTGGGAGAGGAGCCAAAGCAAAGGAGAAGAGGAGGCACAAGAGGAAGGAGCCTTCCCACTGATACTCAAGTACATAACCAAGATGGAGGGCTTAGGCACTGTTACTTTCTTCTTGGATTAATGCATTGTGTACACCTTACTTTCAACCTCCCTTTTATATATTTTGTGTTATTTAATGAAATGAAAACTCTAATTTGGTCTGTGCTGGATCTTCTCCAGAGCACCCCCATCTGGCCACACTTCACATCACCTTAAGTGACAAGCAATTGGAGTCTCCATAAAGACTAAAGCAAGGCCATCTTTAAAGTTGCTAGAGGGTTGGGAGTAACCATCAAAGGGTAATAAAAAGACTGTGTTTAACGGTAATGGGCCGGCAACTAGAGTCACTGTATACCCCATTAGAGAAACACTAAATGGAACTCCGAGGCAGGCAGGAACTGCTCATAACTAACAATTTAAGTCACTATACGGACTTAAGAAAGCATTATAGGGAATTAAAAAGAATAACAGCACACGACCTTAATCAAGTATCAATTAAAGTCACTGTGCAGACTGAAGCGAGAACTAAAGAGGCCGCTACATGTAACTAACAAGTCAAGTTTCTAAATAGGATTTGAAAGGAACAACTCTAAAGCCCATTAAAGTCGCTACATACATTTAAGAAAGGAGCAAAACATAAGCAAACATTCTCACTCACTCAATCACTTAAGAGGCTGTAGGGGGCCTGCGTCTCACTTTGCTTCATTAATGAGGGCCGATCACCAGAATGTTTAATGGACTCTGATGAGGCTGCTGTTCCTGCTTTCATTCTTTTCCATTTAAACTTTCCTAGATTACGCTATACTGTCAGTTAGTTTGTTCCCTCTTACAGAGTATACAGCAGAGGTTCTAAGATTCTAAACAGGTTTGCAGTGTGGCAGCTGTTGGAGTACAAAATGCAGTGCATTTGATTGGTACATGCACTACAAGATACAATCCAACAGGCAGTACCTCATACACATTAATGTGGACTGCTGGAGAGTACGACGATATACGTATACTGGCAGACATCAGCGCTTAGAGGATACCTTCAAGGCTCCAAAAAGGTGAGCGGTGCCACTCCACACCTAGAGAAGTCTCAACGGCTTATACCTTCTTCTCTTTCCTCTGCAGATCTGTACAGCACTCGGAAGCTGACTGGAGGTCACTTCACATGAGTTCATCCCCAAAAGTCCCACTTCTTACAGGACCTCCACTATATAAACCGACTCACCACCAGAAGAGGTCCTTCATTCTTGAACCACAGAGGATGGGAGAAGGAGCTGCTGTTCTGTGATATTGTGTGCCTAGCAGCTGAGCTTTGTGGCGCTGAGATGTGAATACACCTAATGGCGGTGTTAGAGCTGTATGCAGCCGTACAGTGGTGAGTCAGCAGAGTGAGAGGTGGGCCAAGTGGGCACCCCTGGGGAGCGCCAGTGCTTAGTAACGGTACCGGAGATGGTGTTTCTGACGCGGGCTGCCTGGGGTCTCTCTGTCAGGAAGTCCAGGATCCAGGTGCCTAGGCAAGTGAAGCCAAGCAGACCCAACTTCCCAGTGAGCTTGTGAGGGATGATGGGATTGAATGCTGAAGTCTATGAATGATATTCTACCATAAGGGTCTCCTGTGTGCAGATGGGACAGATGAAGAATAGATGACATGGCATTCTCAATGGAGTGGATCAGGCAAAAGACTGGCAAACTGGAGAGGGCAGTGTAATGTGTGAAGTCGGATTTTTAGGTGGCCCATGATGCACTGTGCTTAAATGATGCCATACAGAATGGAAATGGACAGGGGGCTTGAGAAGTGCCAAGCAGGATGCCCTTCTGAGGTTATTCATCAGAGGACAGTGGGGCACAGACAGTTAATGGACTGGCGTGACGTACACATGGACATGTGCAGGATAAGAGATTTAATCCAAGGCCCGTATTAACAATGCCAAAGCAGATGGTGCAGACTTTGAAGCAGCAATGCCATCTTTGCTATTGAGAAGAGAGCTGTATAGTATAATATCATTTACTGAGCAAAATACTGGATGAATACAGTAGGACAAATAAATAAATCAATAGATGAAAGAAACGTACGTCGACTGCTGCTTACCCGCTACGTTTGTTAAGCTGAAATAACACATTTCCAAATCTGTTTATGTATTTTTAGATGCACATTTCTTGAATGCCCAAATTACATACTAGGTTGTGAAAGACTGAAAAAATAGCAGGTTGTGACTTTTAGCAGCCATTCTGTAAATTACAAAATATCTGCTTGCTGCACAAAAAGCAATTTACAAATTCATTTCAATTTGCTTATTAAGAGCATTAACTGAAGGCCAAAGCTTGAGAAATGTGAATAAACGGCGTGTCTGCTCGGCGGCACTTTCTTCACACATTCGGCAAACTCTGTGGTTGCCTCCTCATTTTCTTTCCCTTCTTTCGCTTTAGCTGTAGTAGGAGGACCTCAGACATTTCATCCACCATTAGAACACGACTGGAGTGAAGATGTGCTGTCGAGAAGCGTCAGACACCGAAAGGCCAAACAGCCCATTGGTCTTCTGATCTGGTCACATCATAAGAGACCCTGGTACAGTCTCCGCTCCCCTCGATAAAGCCACTGGGCTGGCAGCTCATCTTCCTCATCGTCTTCTACATTAAGTGGCTGCCCGGTCTCTCCATGGTGGTTCTTTGTGGAAGATTGGTGCAGAGCAGGATGAAGCCCTAGCAGCTGCACCAAGTCCTCCTCAGATTTATAGGACAGCCCTGTCAATGGCAGGCCCCTCTTTGTTCTCACGGCTGCTGCCTCGACACGGGCCACTTGGGCATTTACTGCAGTTCTTCTTATGTATTTAACAGGTCATCTGTCATCTACGTATTTTCTTTTGCATACAATGTTCTTCTTTGATCTTACTTTCTCGAATTATCCATCCATTTTCCACACCCAAGCAGGAATGCAGGGAAGCTGGAGTCCATCCTAGGAAGCATAGGGGGCAAGGCAGGAACATCCTCTGAAATGGGGGCTAGCCCATTGCAGGGTTTCTTAAATTACTTAATGTACACATTTTAGTTTTCTATGTCCCTTGTATTTTGTGGGTGGGCCACCCCAACATCACCACTCCTATTATTGAAACCTGACAGTAAACCTGAACCTGACCTGACTTTACTGGAGCCACCCGTTAAGGCCTCTGCTTGGCCAGTATAATCCCAGTGCTATTCACTAGGGTCCCAAAGCATTCCGCTGCCATATGTCTGATCCCATTCGTTCATCCCGCTTATCTAACCCTGTAGGACAGAAGGGCTGTGTTAACAAACATGTTGCACGGCAGAATCACAAATGGAAAAAGTCTGTCAGCACGAGAAGAGAAACGGAAAACAACGTCAAGACAGCTGTGAGAGGTGACGAGAAAAGAATGAAATGCAATGATGGATGCAGGGAACACTCCCTCCATTTCTCAGTTTGTGCATTACAGCCATAGAGGACAGGTGCAGAAAAAGAGAAGAGAAGCACCTTCAAGTAAAATGCAGCTGCAGCTCCGCTGTACCTTATAAATGGATTACCATGACAGCAGGATCAACATCTGTCTTCTCAAAAGATGTGCCTGTGCATGAAAGAGCAGGCCGTGCGACTCCCAATTACCTCTGGCATTACTGGGTTTATTTTTGAGATGCTCAATGAGCTGTGGCGCTTGACGCTCCTGACGGGAATGGACAGGTAAAACCTTAAGCACTTCCACGTTCAGAAGCCTATTTAGTCTGCCATTACAATATGGTGACAAACAAGGAGATGGCAGAATGTCAGGAAGACACACGCTGGCCTCCTCAAGGACAGGGCAGGCATCAGCAGCCTGGGTTATAAAGGAATCCTCTGCCCAAAAATCACCTTCCAAATATGTGTCACTTGCCCCGAGTCATTTGTAGTGACAGCCAAGAAGAACATGCAATGACATTTTGTCATGTAGAACCGAGATCACCATCTTTATATGATATGATGGACCTCAATTATGGCCAGCAAGGGGCTGATGCTGAACAGCAATCAATACGTCCAGGAAGAAAATGACAAGATAGATATGTGGCCAAATGGAGATGGCACACTTACAATTGTATGATCACAACGTTAAAAATCAACCAACACAAAATCAAGGAGGTGCACAGGGTCAAGACAGGGCTCTGGACCAATGAATGAGGGGGTAGGCGGAGCTTCAGTTTAAAAGCTCCATTCTGAACATAACACAAGATACTGAGAGGAGTCTCTAAGAAGTTCAGAATTTCATCACGGGACCTCCAAGTAGTTTTTGCCACTGTTAATGTCAAAGTGAAGTGAGTCTACCTTTAGAACAAGGCTGCTCAAACTTGACTAACATGGGACATGTGCCAGGGAGGAAACCTTTGCGGTCCAAAGAGAATATGAGGGCAAGACTACAGTTTGCCCACAAACATCTAGACAAAGACCAGGACCTCAGTATAAAACAAGGAAAAGATGGACTGATTTGGTCACCGGATCAGAAGACATGTTTGACAAAAACCAAAGACAGCATCTGACCAGAAGACCCTGATAGCAACTGTAAAGCATGGTGGTGGAAATGTTCTGGTTTGGGGTTGCTTTGCTGCATCAGGACCTGTGAAGCTCACCAAGGAATGGCTGACAAAAGAAATGGAAGGTTCTGGAATGGTCAAGTCAAAGACTACATTTGAATGCCACCGAGATTCTCAGGGTTAGTTTTGGGGCAGCCCTCAAACATGGTATGGCTGAAAGTATTCTGCATGGAGGAGAAGTTAATATCAGAGACTGGCAGACAGATAAGAAATGCCAACTTGAGGAGGGAGCACCAGCTACTGTGCACTCCTTCCTCTGATTTTCCCAAATCATTTACTGCACAGTGCAGTGGGACGTGTCCTGAACCAACACCAGAGGGACCTGAAGTGAAGATTACACGATACAAGTGATTTAGGTTTCTATCATGGCATCTCCATTCTTCTTTCTTGGCATCCCTACAAGCTACATGGGGTAAGTAACAGATTAAAAAAGCACAACCTCTGGTGGAGGATTCCTTTGAAAGTGTAACCCTGCTGTCCGTTCAGTAATTGAATTCGGGTCCGCTATGTTCATTTTTGCCCAACTGCTGATTGCTTCCATTATCTCAGGTGCTGACCATTATGACTTTTTATTCATTCTTGTTAAGCTCTTGTGATTTTTCACAAACTGCAAAGTTAAATAACAAACTAAAGAAAAAAAGAAAAAAAATTGATCAATGTCTGCAAAAAGCAGTTAAGTCATTTAAAAAAGAAAACAGGAAATTAATGGAGACATCTGAAAATAATACGTGTACACATCGAATATCTCACTGTCAGTCGCAGACATCTTAATTGGCGATTCTTTTCATGCTGTCACAGCAAGTAGGTATAAAAGCAATCTGACAAAAAGTGCAAATTAGTAAAAATCAAAGTTAAACACAACACTCAAATTAAAACTAATTGAACACTTCCATTTAAGACCCTCATCAACTGTAAACACAAAGGCAATAGTCCTCAAACTGGCGGCTTTAACGAAGAAAATATTAAATAATCAACGCGTAAAAAGAGACAGTAGCATCTCAATATCTGTGCATATTAATTTCAACAAACTCCCGATTACTGAATCCCATCTTCAAGGGAAGAGAAACTTGTAATGAGAAGCACACGATCAGACCCAGCGTAAGACCACTCCGTTATAGACATGGAGCCCCCCGCCTGCCAACACCCCTCATTAGCAAATTCAAAAATACGCCTGAGAACGACAGAAAGAGGCATTAAGAGAATGAGCTACGAGCTGGGAAAGGACAGCAAGGAAATACCGCTTTAAACATTCTAGGGAAATGGCTGCCTTCACGGACAATATGGCATCTTACAGGTGGATGGCAGGAGCTCGACCTTCATCATTTTAAGAGGCTTTAGTGATCCCAACAACCCTACAATCTAATGCCAATTTTCACAATCACTTTAACAGTAAAAAAAGGACTAGGGACCAGAAGATGAGACAAATAAACAGCAAGTCTGAGAAATTCTAAACATAAACTTAAAAGTAATGTCAAGAAACATGGCCTAAAGTTCCAACACCAAAAAAGGCTTTTAACAAAGAAAATGCAGAAGTTTATCTGTAATCTCTGATAGAGGCGAGATGTCAGCACCAACCATTTATCCCAGTGCCCTAAGACATTACGCACCACGCCTGAGCTTCCCTTCCGCAACATACCACAACAAAACACTAACAAACGCTCATGAGAAACTACAATGATGTCAGAAACAATGCCAAACTATTTTAACAACACTAAGTACTTTACAAACACAGACATCATTACAAAAGCTGGATTTTCCAGGCTTCAGATTCCAAATTAGAAGAAACATACAACATGAAACTCCGAAAAAATGAAAACAACTTCCTAACAAGAAATGAGTTTAAGTAGAAAGTGACTGTCACGATGTATTAAGTCCTGAGGTGTTCTGGTTTAGGAGTGTCACTTGGTCACAGATAAGAGACCAGCAAGAACACTAGATTGATTGCAAGGTTACACAAGCGCAAAACCAGGCAACGGTATTGTTTCTGACGTCAGAAATGAGTTTAATGAGCTCTAAAAGGCAAAATCGACCACCTCAGAGACAGGAAAGTTCATTTTAAGAGTGCAGGTACTGGGACAGGACCACACCACACCTTAGAGCATCTTTAAGGTCAGACAATCATAATGAAGAGGACAGGGAAGGCCTCGAGTCACTGCCAAAGCTTCATGCAGCTGCTATACAATGGCTGCCAGGACATCGACACACGTTTTGCATAAGTTGCCGATCTTCATCTGCTTTACAGAACTACAGGATAATCCAGGTTGTATGGTGTGAAGTGTCACACTCTATTTATGATCATTTATTTCACTATCAATTGAGACAATGGTCAAAAAATAAAATGTAATGAGTCTGTTCTCCAGTTTGAATTTGCATTATTCTAACACTGGGGGCCAATAACGGAGTTACTTTGGCATCTGAGTCAACGGAGAGCTGCACGGAGGGAATAAAACATTGTTGGATGGTAAATGGCATTAACTAAGGTGTATCAGGAGATCGTTCATTTACTGAGGAGCTTGCAGGTATTGGGTTTAATTTGGATTTGCTGTTTTTGTATTATTTTCTGTTCTATCCTTGGATTCTTCTTCTGGATTGAGTCTGGGGCCTTGTTGGCTATGGATGGCCTTTTAGTTGAATCCTTTTGACTATTTCTGACCTTTCCTTTGTATTTTTTTATTTGTGGACATTCTCAATTTATAAAGGCTTTTTGTTTGCCCTTTTTAAATAAGCCAAGTGTTTACAGGCTTCCTTCCTCTTGGGGGACTTCTGGTGATATTTTTGGAACATTCAAGTGTATTTTGAGCCTAACCCCCTTTTTTGCAATGCAAAGTCTGAGAAGGGCCAAACACAGGAGAAAAGGCTTGGCGAGTGAAGCCTTTTGAAGGCCTCACAACCTTCTGAGGAAGAGTCCACTTCATAACACTTAAGATGAAGTAAATGAAGAACCCCAAATGATGCAATGAAGGTCCATAATGCTAGAGAAGGATGGTCGGTCTTTTTCACCTGTTCAACTAGTTGTATTGTAATTTGGCAGCTGGTGCGGTGCACGTGGGAGTCACTACGGGACTGTGTGCTTGGCATGCAAGGACCTAAAGGACTACCTGGGCCTGCTAGATCATTTCTGTTCACTTCATCAGCTAAAACATGGTGGACTTTAATGGAAACTGGGAAGCTAAACGACAAACTTGAAGTCTGTTGTGTCGAACCTCAGCCTCGTATCACAGCATAACCACAAAGGAACGTTTTGTTTCTGTAATTCGTACACATGAGGTGCTCCAAAAGACACTGAAGTCTGCTTATTTTCAGAGATGGCTCAGTCCTAACAGCACACTCAGATACCACCCAGCACGTTTCCTGATATTTACAATATTATATGTGGAGCTGGTGTGCTGCTCTCGGGGGGCTGACCACACTCAGCTACTTAATTGCTCAGAACGCCTCCAATGCGTGACATCCCGTTTAATTAACCGATGTATCATTAAGGTCTTGGAGCTTTCATCATAAAACTGCTGGGTGTGACCATTAAAATAACCGTCAGTGATATCAGCGGAAGCATCTGCTTTAATTGATCTCCGCTCGTTTCGACTTTATCAGCATCGTCACTTTTGTTTTTCTTTTAGTTACCATTTAGAAGAGAGCTGCACGTTTGCCCCATAAACTTTAGGCGGTCTGTTTTATTTGAATTATTCAATCCTGCTAACGTGTAAGACACTGGTTTGAATTGTAGCATATAATTAAAGGTGCGATGTTGGGGGTGAGGTTGCACACAGTAATTTTTTGATAATGGGTTTTGCATCAGGGCTAAATAAAAATGTTCGCTCATCCGTGCCTTTTCAGTTAATCCTGCAATAATAAATCAAATCAAATTTTGCATTATGCTTCAGGTGACACATTTTAGTATACGGTTAATGAATAGAAATTAAGCTTAAAAAGTAATCTAAAAGAAAATCATTTTGGCCACTCAGGAGATTGGGTGTTAATATTTCAGCACAGAGGATGGCGTCTGTTAGAGACCCCTGGCTCACCTCAGGACATTCGTGGGCTTGCCAACACATCAGCTCAATCTCGATGATGGCAATAAAGTGGGGATGTAGTAGAGATGGAGGTTCATTCACTACTCGAATCAAAAGTGCGACTTTGATTACTTCGACATGAACAGGGTGTCTTACCCCGGGACACGAGAGAAATCTTCAAGACTCTTTTGAGTCCATCACAACGTCACTGTTGAAGGACCACCTTTAGCCTATTGGAGGTCCCACACAGAGTCGTTGAGTGCTGTGGAATTGGGCTCATTTGTGTAAGTAACATTTGGATTACTGGGTTCTGGTGTGGCTTCTGCTTTGGGTTTCCATATTGGTTCTGGGTGCTCTGGATTGCCTATTTGGGCTATCATTTTTTTGATTGTTATCTGCTTTCCTTTTTATGCATTACCTGTTTTCTTCATTTTTTCCATTTAATCAACTATTGAAGTTTAAGGAACATTGTTTGGATTCTGTCTGAAAGGCCAGAGGTTTACGGTCATCCTCTCCCCATAGATAGATAGATAGATAGACAGGCAGGCAGGCAGACAGACAGACAGACAATTATTCCACAATGGAGTAAATTGCCTTTTGACAGATAATAAATAAATTGCTGTTGTAGTTGCAGTCTGGTGCCCCTCAGATTCACTCCATCGTAGGGATGGTGCCTTGCTCATTTTTTTGGTGGGGATCCCAGCCCTGTGCCTTGTCAGAGGGAGTGCTCCCCTGCAACTCTCCCAGCTTCAGAAATGGCAGGACAAACTTTACATTCGCCTCTACAAGTAGCTCACAGGATCTGACACTCTCCAAGCTTCAATTGCATCTGACAAATGGGATTGATTGGTTTATGGAGGTCGTTGTTGTGAGTGTTTAAGGTGTTAGCTGTTTATTGCTGTGTCATGTATTTGTTATCGCTGTTAAGGAAGGGGAGGGTTTTCTGCTTATATATTGCTTATATTTCCTTTTCATTTAATATACCGCACAGTTATTTATTTATTTCATTTACTGTATTTCGGGTCTCTGTGTGTGACTGGTGCAAGTCAGGCAAAGGCTGGGTGCATTCCATCATAACACCGCTACAATATTACATTATGACAAACATAACACATCAGAAAGGCTAAAAAGATCCCAGTCTCAGTGAAGCACTGCATTTGTGGCTATTTGAGGCTGCTAAACTTTCAAAAGCCTTTTGATCCTGGGGTCCGGTTTCCTGGTGTGAGGCCTTCTTGTGAGGCTCAGACCAAGTGGCTTTTATTCATTGTGGTGCTGTTTTTGGTGTTGCTAAACCTCAACAACTAACATCAAAACCAAAACAAAATTCTAAACTCAAGGTCAAAACAACAGAATTTGTGTCCAAAGAATTTTTTACTCCACATGTGATTTATCTTTTAGATTGTAGTCACAAATTCAGACAATCAGGAGGTAACAGGTGCCGACCTTTATACCCAATGCGTCATGATGTCACACTTAGTGTAATATCAGATGTCATTCCATATTACTGTTGTAAGAACTGCTAACACACAAAATGGTGATGCCGATGGAATCCAAAATGGCATTGCAGAAGGATGCCATTTTGTAGATGTTGCCACATTGCTGCTAGAAGATATTATCTAGAAGGATGGAGTATGTGACTTCTCCAGCAGGATGGTATAAAGCTCAGCTCTCTTACATTATGGATAACTCAAAGAGTCGGGGTGTTTGTTTTTCCTTAAGAAATTCTATTTGTGACTTTAGTAACTTTAGGGCACTACAGTTGTAGCTTTTGGCTTCTTTGATGAACTTAATTGACTTTCTGGTTATAAACTTTGGCTTGCTATTACATCTATGTTTTGTCTTCTGGTCTCCTTTAAAACTGAAGCCGTTTCTCTGAATTCAAAGCAGAACACAGATAACAGATGACTGAAATTCCTGACTCATATGTAATGTGCCATCTACTGCGTCACCAAACTGACTCATGTCTACGTTCACCGGTGTGATACTGTTATGGATATGCAGAGTGCCCGAGGATTACTGCAAGTCAAGAATGGACTGGGAGATAAAAAGATGGTGATGAATCTTGAGAATGCGTAGCAAATGTCAAATGCCAGAAGACAACACAAGATCGAACAGCAAAAATCAGACAGCAAAATAACCTGTAAATGAAGTGTTGAAGAGTTCAAAACCTAACGCTAGGGTCTCCGTAAATTAAAGTTAAATAGCGATGAAGAGAAGGGGTGATTTTGCATCTTCTGAGGGTCAACTGACCATGTGAACACAGCCATAGTTATACATCATGTCCCATGACCTCACCACAAGCACGACAACCGTGGGCATGTGATTAATACCAAACACTATGTGCAAATGAAGAAAACTGAGACAGTAAGGAATAATGACTTTTTCATTTCAAATCAAAACACAAAACAAAGGTCAGTAATAAATTCCACACACACACACACACATATACATACATATATACAGTACAGGCCAAAAGTTTGGACCCACCTCCTCATTCAATGTGTTTTCTTTCTTTTCATGCCCATTTACAGCACTCCATCACTCTCCTTCTTGGTCAAATAGCCCTTACACAGCCTGGAAGTGTGTTTGGGGTCATTGTCCTGTTGAAAAATAAATGATCGTCCAACTAACCTGACTTCTGCACAACACAACTGCTGGTCCCAACCCCATTGATAAAGCAAGAAATTCCACTAAATAACCCTGATAAGGCACACCTGTGAAGTGAAAACCATTTCAGGTGACT